>JXCR01120812.1:8159-23123 GCA_002079205.1 Phalaenopsis hybrid cultivar
ATATATATATATATATATGAGTTATAGGTCACATCAAAAAATGAATGTTCATTGAATCATCACAAGGAGATTTGTCACAACAAAGAATGAGAGGTATCTTCGAAATCTACCAATGATTGCTTAGTCTTGAACTACTTCATGAGTAAGCAGTATGAATATATCTATCGTAAATGTGGGCTCAAGTAATAAGTGAAAACAGGCTTAAATAAATGGATTTAAAAATAAGCTTTTTGCGGCAAGATCAAATTAAGCCACATAAAAATTAGGATTTTGACCAGAACTTAAAAAAAAAAAATTATGAAATTACCTAAGATGGTTATATATATTTGTACAATCAAAATACACTTTTAACTAAAACTTGTGCAAATCGAACGATTTCACAGTGGAGCATGTCACCAGATAAAGTTCTATGAGATAAACAAAGATATCTACAATGCAGCCAAACAAAAGGTTGCATATTAATCAAGCCACCAACCAAGAGAACGGGCGAACCAGTGGAAGGATGTCAATCAAACAGATGAGCAAAAGTAAACTAATATAGAGGCTGACCGAATCAAAGATTAACCGACTTGAAAACCACTAAAAAAAAAACGAGTCGGATGACGAGGACAATCCACCATACATTCAACAACCGAAAGGCTTTGGCCGATTGATTGGGGGTCAATCTATTAAAAAGGAGTAGGACATTAATTATTATTTCAAACTATACCCAATCTTCTATAAATAAATGTAACGAAGGCTGTTAAAACTAAATACAAAAATAACTGATTTCTCACATCTCTTGATATGTCTATCCTGCCTACACTCTATTCCTTATGTTTGATTTAAATAAAATAAAGTTTAACATTATCTAAAAGAATGATAGTAGAATTACAATACTCCAAATAGCAGTTTTGAAAGCTATCACCATCTTGGAATCTCTCTTCCACCAATAATTAAAAAAATAGTCAACTATTAAAGGTATAAGTTTAGAATAGATTTGGTTCAAATACAACATAATTGAACACTAAATATTTAAAAAAATCAGAAGTATTTCATAGATTATAAAAAAAACTATTCATAATCTTTTTAAGGTCGAAGTAAAATAAATCTAAATTCATTTAACTATCCATTAAACATTTATTTTATATCAATGCAGCCCGATAACATAGTTTTAAATTTAGGGCCTGTTTGGGGCAGCTTATAAGTGCGGCAGAGTTTTTGAAAACGTTGTCTGCCACGTTTGAGTTTTTTACACTAAACGCGAGCCGCAGGTCGAGCCCCGCGGTCGACCCTCGGGCTGCATTTCAGGATAAGCTGCTTATCCTGAAACGCACAAGCTGCCTTAAACAGACCCTTAAAGTTAAAAGAATGATGCAAAGGACACCGATGAAGACAGAACAATAGTTCAAGACGATTCACAAGCCAACTTATTATTATATAATAAAAAAGATATTAATTTAAATTAATGTTTTAATAAAATGACAAGTATAATAAATAATAAAAAATCAGGATCTAAAATATACATTATAACTTTTTAGATACTTCTAATAATTTAGCAATAAATTTTAAATTACAATATATTTTACATTAATATATTTTTAACTGAGTAGGCTCACAAGCTATTGACAAGTCAGATTTTCCATGAAGCCAAACTCAATAATTGATAGTGGCACACATATGTAACACTCAAAACATTGCTATTTACAAATTTAGCACCCTTTCAATCATTTTTTAAATACTCGCTCAAATATCAAAATTCATGATAAAGCCACAATCATATTTTTCATTTTTATCAAACTATTAATGATTTAATCGTGGCGCACATAAATGCATTATCTTGGAAGTTTAAGAAAATCACATGCTATTTTTGTAAATAGCAATATTTTGAGTGTGTGCATGTAATTACCCAAAATAGATTTTAAGAAGAATACTGCCCCGATGTACAATGAACAAAGTAAAGGGTGATAAAAAGGTTGTACGACTTCTATTGGATTCTGTTATTGTACTTGCATTATGGGCTAGACCTATTTAGTAGCATGTAGCAAAATGTAAGAAATTAAATGTCTAAATGACCCAAAACTCATAAAAATCATATAAACAGATTTAAAAACAAGGCAAATTTCAAAATTATTTTCATAAAAAATACNCCTCACTCAAATAACAAAACTCATGATAAAGCCACAATCATATTTTTCATTTTTATCAAACTATTAATGATTTAATCGTGGCGCACGTAAATGCATTATCTTGAGAGTTTAAGAAAATCACGTGCTATTTTTGTAAATAACAATATTTTGAGTGTCGTGCATGTAATTACCCAAAATAGATTTCAAGAAGAATACTGCCCCGATGTACAATAAACAAAGTAAAGGGTGATAAAAAGGTTGTACGTCTTCTATTGGATTCTGTTATTGTGCTTGCATTATGGGCTAGACCTATTTAGTAGCATGTAGCAAAATGCAAGAAATTAAATGTTTAAATGACTCAAAACTCATAAAAATCATATAAACAGATTTAAAAACAAGGCAACTTTCAAAATTATTTTCATAAAAATACATAATGGGAAGGGAAAATCACACACAAATAAAGGAACATCTATATACCACTCAATTTCTATGTAATTACATATTTAACGTCTAAACTTTAATTTTTATATGCATACAACCATATATTATTACACTTTTTGAAAGTTAAAATTGTGAAATTTTATATATAATATGAATGGTTTGGGTGATATAACATAAAAAAGCAAAGTTAGGTGTTAGAAATGTAAATATATAGGAATTGGAGGCATGTAAACATTATAACTGTAACGCCATCATAAAATCAATAACAAAATATAGAAATCAAACTCGAGATCATCATCATCAATTTTATCCCAACAATATAGGAACATTTTTATAAAGCTACAGATGAACAATAAANAATGATTCAATTTCCCTTTAGTTGTACATGGGTTAGTATATATATTTGTTATTTGATTAATGAAAAAATATCAAGAGTGTTTTTCCTCCAAGTAAGTTCCTCCGAAAATTTACACGGTATCAAAGTGAAGCAATAAACCCTAGCTTTATTTTTCTCCACCGAAGCCTCTGCCTGCAACCACAAGCAATGGGCCCTCCGCCAAATCCCCTCCCCACAGACATCTGTTAGATTAGCTTCTTCGCAATTCGAATAATCTTGATACCATAGAGTCGCACTAATCGCAACGTCTCGAACATGAAATCCTGAATTGGGCAACGTCGTGATCCCAGTTCGAAATCCCATATGTAAGAATCAATTTACTCGCTCTTCAATAGAAATCCCAATTTCAACAATTGATTTTCTCAAGTGGAGATCCGAAATCGGTGAAAATCCAATGTTGGCGAGACAATCACCCTCTCGAACGAGAATTTTTGTGTCGGCGATAGACAATTTCTCTCCCTAGTGAAAATCCTGTATAGACGATAGACAATTTCTCTCTCTAGTGAAAACCTTGCATCTGCCAACAGACAATTTCTCTTTACGGAACTCTTCCTGTCGACACCTCATCATGACCAAACACGACATGAAAGTTACTTCTGAACCTAAACCTCGGATGTTTGATTTTGCAGCATCTGAAATCTCCTCCTGCATCAACCATCACAAACTACATAACATTTTCCTCCAAAGAGCTCAATCTGCATTCATGTACATCTGTGGTAAAGTAACTGTCCTAAATATCAAACAAGAAGATTAAATAACATATGTTCATGTCATGGCTTGTCAACTCCATGACCATGAAAATTGGAGAAAATTTCCTTATGTACAAAACAGTAAAAGAAATTTGGGATGCCAGAAGGGAAACCTATTTTCAGGTATTGACAATACCTCTGAGTCATTTGACATTGAAAATAGATTACATGACCTACAACAGGGTGACTTGAATGTTACTCAATACTTCAACACTCTCTCTAAATATTGGCTACAACTAGATATATATGAAACATACACATGGAGGTACTCACAAAACTTTGTTCTTTTTCATTGTCAAATTGAAGTGTGCTATCAAGTTCCTTCTAGGCCTCAACAAAGATCTCGATGAAGTCAGTAGAAGAATCATGGGAACCAAACCTCTTCCCTCAATTCGTGAAGTTTTTGTTGAAGTACGAAGAGAACATGAAGAAACTCATGAATTGCAGGTAATCTGACTACATCAAATGTTCACAGCTCCACTTTATACACAAACAAATCATTTCAGCACAAAAAATCAATGAGGAACATATTGTGTTGTGAACATTATGAGAAGTTTAGTTATCTGAAGAAAAAGTCTTCGAAAATTTATGGAAAGCATGCATATTGGAAGCCCAAAAAAGTCATAGGTGATGAGGAGCAAACACATTATCAGAGGAATACGAACCTCATGAACATAGTCCATTTAGCATGGAACAACTTGAAGCTCTCGAAAGGCTTCCGGGATAATATTTTGAGCCTTTTAGCACATCAAGGTCTTCTATCTACTCTTGTTGCACTCAGCAAAAAAAATCAATCTTGGATAATAGACTCTGAAACATCTGATCACACGACAGATAATATCACTGTTTTTCAATCCTTCCATTCTCGCAAACATCATGCCACAGTTAAAACAGCAAATAGCTCTCTCTCATCTATAAAAGAGGAGTGTGAAACTCACAAAGGAACTTATTCTTCTATTTATGTCATATGTTCCTAAACTTAACTACAATTTATTGTTTATTAGTAAACTTACATGTGACATGAATTGTGTTACTAATTTCTACTCTAATTTATGTGAATTTCAGGTGAGTACTAGTGAAAGGTGATTGCCAAAGCTGACATTTATCATGGAATTTATCTGTTCACTAGGACTCTCACTTCAAAAAGAACAACTCATCATTCATAACTCTTTAAGTCAAGTTTTGTATCTGAATATGTTTCTCATGAGAGTCATGTTATGTTATGACATCTTCGTCTTGGGCATCTTAAATTCTATTATAATGAAAAAGTATATCATCATCTGTTTATCAACAAAAATTCTAGTTCTTATCAATGTGAAACTTGTCAGCTTGCTAAACGTACTCCATAAATGTAACCAAGCCTAAAATACAAACCAGCACATTCCTTCTCCATGGTTCATAGTGATTTGAAAAATAAAAACATAAATGGGGTTAGGTAGTTTGTCACTTTGATTTATGATCCCACCAGAACCACTTGAACTTTTCTTATAAAGAAAAATCTAAAACTGTCAGTCCATTTGAGACCTTATACAACCCGATCCTCACCCAATATCATATCAAAATTTTGATTCTCAAAATTGAGAATATAAAAGACTACTACAATTTCACTCTCATCCCTTATCTATCCAAAAATGGCATCATACATAAAAACTCTTATGTTGACACACCTCAACAAAATGTTACAACTGAGACAAAAAATTGGCATCTCTTTAAAGTGATCTATTCAATTCTACACTCTAACACTGTACCCAAACATTTACGGGGGCACAATTGCCTGTGGGAATGAAGCATGTTCACCAAATGAAATTTGAGCTTAACAGAAAACTCATTCCTTGATGAAACTCAAGCTGATAATAAGTTGAGAAAATGCATCCCATTCGTTAAGTTGAAGTTGTAGCCGATGTCAAGATATCAAAACAAATTATTCCTTGGAGGGCAAATGTAGTTGAGACACCTAAAGACATCAAAACTTCAGTAGTAGTCACAATCATGGGAGAAATTATTTTATACAGAGTACGTGCGCAGCTCTACATGCGGACTCTGGTAATATGTCGTCATGTGGAGGTTATTGTAGGCTTATTGACGTGAAACCGTATAGGCTAATGAGGAGTTATTAGGGGGGTTATTGTAGGGTTATTTTTGGGGTTATTGAAATTGAATCACGAAGGTTATTGGAGTAGAACTGCGAGGTTATCTGAGGTTTATTGGGGTTGCGACGTTATTGGAGTTCATGCCCAATAACCCCTCAATAACCCCCCAATAACCCCTCCCAAATAACCTTCACGGTTCCACTCCAATAACCTGCGCTGTTTTACTTTAATATTTTTAAGTGAGCCTGAAATAACACACATGGTAGTATATTACTGGAGTCCGCACGCAAAGCTGCGTACGTACTCCATATGGAATAATTTCTCCAATCAAGGGCAGGTCGTTCATGATTTCTAGAGCTTAATGTTACAACAAAAAGTCTCACATCGGCTAGGTATAGAGCCGAAGCGCAGTATTTAAGTCTCGGGTTGCCCACTCACCGAAGAGCTCTTTTGGGAGGTGACAAGTGGTATCAGAGCAGATTATTGTCTGTCAGGTGTGTGAACTCTCCATAGTCCAATGGGACCCTTAGAGGAGTCGATCCGTGTCGATGGCATCACGTGATTGGGTGGATGTTGACCTCATTTTTTAGGTCATTTCTTTTCCTAGAATCCTAGAATCTAGCTCTAGTTCTTATTGATCATCTTAGAAAACTAGAATTGGGACCCACTCTTTTAGAAATTCTAACCACTTTCTATTTTTTCTTTGATGTCTAACATTTATGGAACAAGACCATCGTCTTATGAACGAGCGGTTATGGGCTATTTTGTGAATACTCAAGGGAAGAGTTCATAATAGGACTCCAAGCCTTAGGAAAACATCGTCATGACCTTTTTCGTCACATACACACACTAAATGCACAAAATTCACAAAATTGCACGAAATCGGACTTCCATTAGGCCCAGAGGACGGATGAAAATGTGAACTTCTCCGGACGACCTCCGACAATAAAATGAACTGTGTCAACGCGTCCACCACACTAATTTTAGTAGGAAATGACACTCATATTGCCATATTTTTGACACGAGAAAATTGGCACACAAATCAATGAATTCGTCAAAACGACTTTCGACGGCGAAACAGATCGCGCCAGCGAGTCTAGAACGTCAGAATTATCCAAAATTGACATCTATTTTGTAATGATGTGACACACTAATAAAAATGCACAAATCAAATTTTACTTTTTGAAATAATTAATATTTTCATACTTAAATTATAAATAATCTTAATTATAAACCCTAAACCATATACTCATACATTCAATTGCCCATTTATCCATCGCGGCTCGATCGAAGCCTGGCTCACCGCTCGTGCCCTAGCTCCCGCATCTCCTCTGTCGTTCGCGTATAAGCCCTAGCTCTCGCGTCTCCTCTGCCATTCGCGCATGAGATGGCTCACCTTCTTCTTCTCACATGCAGCATTCCACTGTCGATTCGCATACGCGGCTTGTCTCCTCGAGTTCCTCTCGACCGAGCAGCCCTCCAACTGCGAAGTTCCACCTGACCGACGCTCCTCCTACTCGAGGCTATACTCGCTCCCTCTTTATGGTGACTCTTCTTTACCTCTTTTCGATTGGTTGGTTAGGGCAGAAACAAGTGATTTCTTTTCGTTTCTCTGGCTTTTTGGCTTACGGTGATTAGAGGAGTTTTTGCGTCTTCTTTTGCTATTTGACTACTTGAGTAAAAAAAAATGAGAGAGTTCTTGAGGGAAGAAAGCAAAAATTTCTTTCTGCTGTTATAAAAAAAAAATCTTTTCTCTGTTTTGTTGTTCGAAGACATTCGCGGGGTGTCATTTTCTGAGGCTTCTAGGAAGGAGAGCGTTGCCGAAATCCTCTTAAAGCTAAAAATTTCGAGTGCTTGTGACGTGGAGTATTTGTAGTGACTGTTTCTTGGGATCTTTAGGAAGAATATTTCGCTTGGAGGGATCTTTTCTTGAACCATTCTTATAAATTTATTTCAAATCTGCTGAAAAGAGGTATTCCTCTTCCTCTCCTCTGTTTTGTTGCCTTGCTCAAAACATGTTATTGTAAATCTTGAAATAGGGAAAATGCTTGCATGAATATTTGCTTAGACGGTAAAAAAAAAGTGAAACATACATATATGGATCATCTCTACTTTCCTTACTTGAAACACTTGGAAGCATGGTTAGGGTGGTCTTGGAATGCATTTTTATTCCTTTATAACATCAGAATATGTGTGGGTTTATATATGTATCATCTCTATTACTTTCGTTGCTTGAAATATTTGGAAGTATGAAATGCATGTTAGAAATTATTTTATGGGATGGAAAGAAAACATGTTTGGGCTTATATTTTTATTTCCTCTTGCTGCCCCTCATCAGAATATGTGCGGGAAATTTTTTTTATGTGCTGGAAAATATACTTGAGAGCTCATTCTTGCCTCTATTGCTACCCCTTGCTAAAATACACGATGGAAATTGCATTTTACTTAACTTATTTGGTATGTTCGGTTTGGCTTTTTGGGACTGAACTCATGCTGAAACTCTTTGATATTTCAGTTCAAATATATGTTGTAACTCATTTTGATGGTTGGGATGTTGGTTTTAAGGACCAACTTGGTTTTATCAGCTTCCTGTTACATGTTCCTGTTTGAAGCATATGCAGGCTGTAAATTTTGGGTTCTAGAATTTTGTGTAACCTAGCTCTTGGTGGTTTTGTTTTGACCCATTTGATGGGCTTGAATGTGGCTTATTTTAGATTAATTATTAGCTGGAAATATTTTTATTTGTTAACCCTTATGCTGAGCTCAATTTTTCCATGTTTTGGGCTCATTCTGCCTCCCTGTAGGGGGCTCGGTTATGGTTTTATGGAATTTTATTTTTATGGCCTTGTTTTAGCTCATTTAGTGGTATCGAATTTACCCCCTTTTTAGATTAAATGTTAGCTGAAAATGCTTTCACTTGTTTTGCCTCTTTACTAGACTCGGGTTTAGCCTCTATGCTGGTTTTGCCTCATTTGACGGGTTTGGTTTTAGTTCTCTTCTAGGCTGAGTTTAGTTGAAAGATTTATGTTAATTTTTAACCCATTTGGTGGGCTTGGTTTGAGCTCTTTTCAAAATCAGATGTGTTTGGAATATTTCTTTATTTTGTTCTCTTTTGCTGGACTCGGTTTGCCCAATTTCTTGGGCATGGTTTGGTGGTTGTTTTTGCTCCCTCAATGGTTTTACATGTGAGCTTGTTTGAGAATTTATTTGGGGTGGATTGGGTGGCTGTTTTGCTCTTCTCCCTAATTCTATTCATAAGCTTATTTGTGAGTTTGTTTGAGGCTAGTTTGGTAGCTATTTTGCTCCTTTTCCAGGCCTTACCCGTGAGCTAGTTTAGGGCTTAATTAAATCATTGTTTGGGGGTTGGTTTGGTGACTGTTTTGCTCCTTTTCCGGGCGTTAGCCGTGAGCTCGTTTAGAGTTTAATTAAATCTTGTTTGGGGGCTGGTTTGGTGGTTGTTTTGCTCCTCTTCCAGGTTCTACCCGTGAGCCTCAATTGGTGTGTGTTGCCTTACGGTTCTCTTTTGTTGCCTTCTACTCGTGACCCTTGTATGTTGTGATCAATGTTGGGATTGGCAAGAATTTGATTTGTTCCTTATTTTAGCCTGGTCATGGGCTTCCCCTATGGTTCTTTTATGATTGATTCAAGCTTAAATAACATTGAGTTGATACCTATTGTGTTGACTTTGGGTATTGTTTGGTGTTGTTGCCTTTGGAGCCTTCCTTTTGGCCCATACCCGTGAGTCTGTTATGATATTGGAGTCTTACTCGAAAGCATTTTTTTTTCACCATGTTGGATTTATATCTCAATATAAACTTTTGATAGAGGTTGAGATTAAATTATTTTTGACAGCATGTTTTTCTAGAAAGCCAGGGAATTACTTCTTCCATTAACTAGTGTCTCTTCTTTTATGAAATGTAAAAGGGCTTGTACAATTTCATTTGAAAAAAAATATAGGGTCGATGTAAATTGAATTTATAAAGGGGTTTGAAAATTCATGAAAATGCCACGCATTGATGAAAAACGAGAAAATGATATCTTTCTAAGATTGATTCAAGGCTCTTGAAGCTTCATTTTGGGACTAATATCAAATTTGATTCATAAAGGGGTTTGGAAATCCATAATTTTGCCACTTGGAAAGGATATCCTTCTCAGGATTGATCCGATCATTTTCTTTTTAACGAATTTAAACGTTTTAGACCGATACATTCATGATTTTATTTTAAGCTTCACTGATTGGCTTGGTTTTAAAAATGTATCGATCACCTTTTCGTTTATTTTATTTTTTTTAACGGTCAAGTTAAAAATGAGAATTTCCGATTTAATTATATTCAGAAATGATTCACAGTCTTAAGGAAAATATGAGGGAAAGAGAAAGTGAGAGAAAATTAAAAATAGAATTTGGATTCTCGAGATGATGAAACCTAAAGAGGGATAGAATAGCGAACCATCCACCATTCATTTTGCATATGATGGATGAAACTGTAAATTGGAAAAATATTTAGGGGTTGGAAGAAAGTGAAAGTTTAGATAACAATTAAGAACATAGATTAGAAATATTAGTAGACCTGCACTTAGGTCCCTTAAGTTTTGAATAAACTTAAATCCAATTGTTCTAATTAGGTTTGAAGCACGCTTCACAACCCTTTTGCCAAAACTATAGGTTCACCCCTTAGGTTTTAGGAGTCTGATGGTGAGCTAAGCTTAATCTAAAGATGTTTGAGGGTTAGTTGAAAGGCACTTAGTTGAAGTTAGACATTTTAAGACACTTCAAGTAAACTAAAGTGTAGGCTTCCTAGATCTTAGAGAGCACACCTTGAGAGAGAGTTTATCATCCTAATGTTCAAATGATCCTAAGAAGCCAGACATCTGACCCCTGTTCATGAGATAACTATGACACTAGGCACGAAGGTGCACTAGATTGTGATTCATGACTGATTTAATTAGATCAAATAATGAAATTCTTATCTTAATTTGACCAAAACTGAAACTTAATGCTCCGGGATTTGAGTTTTTCTTACACTCAAATTCTCCTAGCAATTGGGGATATTCCAATATCACATATAAATTTTCTATTTTTGGTCCTTTATATGTGATATTGTATTTTATTTTATTTGTTTTGTCTTTTTTTTTACAATTTATTTGTTTCTGTTAAGCCTTTTTCAGGTCATACTTTCCTATTTTACACATCGCATAATAGCTAAACTTAAAGGAGCAATGAACATACCAGGTGTACAGGGTTAATTTATATTACAGCATTTTGTTTTCCTAGCATGTTATATTATTTTTATATTCTGTTATACTACTCTTTATAGCACGTTATACTCTTCGTTCAGCATGTTATACTGTCTTTTCTTTTTACTGTACAATACATTATTACTTTTCTTTCACACTGCATGCTTAGTTACTTTGATATGTTATGACTTAGTATAGAATAACCTAGTGGTTAGGAGCATTTTTAAAATTAAAACTAAACCAGGAGGTGCTACTACGAAGAGCCTGGAGCAAACATCGTGGGTAGCACGACGAGGAACAATTTCCAGGTGGATCTGCAGCAGCAAAACACATTCACATCACCTATCACTTTCTTTAGTTTAAATAACAACCCATAAGATCACTCTTTAGGATTTTTGTACAAATTTGTTATACAATTATAAGTCCTAACGCTTTAGTATTTCGAGGTTACCGTGTTGTACGGTGTAAATCCTCCTATCTTTTGAGGCTATTTACACAGTTCGATATTGTGTAAACATAAGCCCTAAATCTTAAATAATTTGCAGGATTGAAATATCAAATAAACATCACTTCAAAGACATAAAGCCGAACATTAGGATAGTTGGGACATTCCTAGGGTTTCTCCTTGATCTGTGATATACCCTACTTTTCCTCTCTTTGGATTCCTTAAATAATTGTTCCTATTTTGAGTCATTCCCATTTGATTTTTTCATGTCCAATCGTGAAAACCTAAACTTTGAAATCTTGAAAGCAAAACCACTTGATCTTAATCCATGTCCAATCGTGAAAACCTAAACTTTGAAATCTTGAAAACAAAACCACCTGATCTTAATCTAGCATCTTCTTAAGTGACCTCCATCTATTTAAGATGTAATTAACTATAGCGGCTTGCCTCTATAGAGAACCTAGAACCCAGATAAAATAAACCCTATCTAATTTTTATGTTAGATAGGGGAACTTGTTGGTTTTTTTATAAAATATTTCATAGACCAAAACGGATGTTAAAAATTCTTTAGTTTAGGTGATTGAATCCCTATTACAAGTGATAGTTATTTCTTTGGGATAAGTGTATTACCTGTAGTATTGTATTCAATCATCTAAACTATTTAAAAGGTGAGACCTGTTTGATCTCACCTATTTTAAAATTAAAACGTACTTTTAAAAATAAAAAAAAGATTATATTCATATTTAAATTATTTTCAAAATCACAAAATCACCACTTTTTTTTAAATCACGAAGGTTAAAAAAAACGGCCGACAGTGGAGGAGAATGTCATGGACAAAAAATCACACATCGGCTAGGTGTAACACCGAATAGCAGTATTTAAGTCATGGGCTGCCCATCACCCCGAATAACTCTTTCAGAATGTGGAAATAAGAAAATCATCAAAGAGTTTGATGTTGAGAACAAGCAACATAAAGGAACATTGAAAGAAAACTTCATCGAGCTAGGATAAATTGTGAGATAGAGCTAATTCAAGAAGATTTCTAGTCCACCATAAAGTAAGCTTCCTCAGCATTTTACTTTTTATCTTTAAAAAACAGGTTCTTTTACCATGTCTTTTGAAGTGTGGAAATCATCACAGAACATAAGAAAAATATTCAAAAATGAAATGGAGGGAAAGTCAAGTCAGGGACATTACGAATGCTAAAACAGAAAATATTATATAGTTCCAAATGGACTAAATGCATGAATTCCTCACAACACACATATGAATTGAATGAGAAAAAAGAAGTGGAAACAAAACGGGACAAAAGTAGTGTTACACAAGTAAATAAGAGTAGTGATATTGAGGATAACAATGATTATAAATATTATGGTTAAGAAAATTATAAAAAATTTTAAGTAAAAAAATATGGTACGAGACGGGATTTTTTGAAACAAATGTAGATTCTTCTATTACGTATGCAAGCATTTCCAAGAAAAGCAACCAAAATATTGTTGATTCCAATGAAAATGCTAATAAAATTTTGACAAAGAAACATAATAAGTCGATTGAATAGACTTTAATAATGATGAAATGCCTCAGATAGTGATGAAGATAATAGTGTGAAGCAGTAATTCATAAACCGTAGGACGGATACAAAGAATCCTAATCTTGGAATAGTTGCATTTTTTATCAAAAAAAAAGGAGTTCAAAGAAGTTCTGGGAACTAGTCAATTTTTAGAAGGGAACATTGAAATGTAAAAATTAGTAAGTTTGTAGCTAGAAGCTATGTTGCGCGGACACTCCTAATCACGAAGCAGTGTCGTGTCGAACACGTATCGGACACGGGCACGGCTCCGACGAGGCTGGCAAACAATGTGGACAAGGCACAGTAGTGTTTGAATTAAATAATATCTAAAAAAATGGGGGGAACGTGTGTTGGACACGAGTGTCCTAAATTCTGCCACGTCTTAAAATTAATGAATAAAAAAAATTCTGGAAAATATTTTTAAGATTAAAATTAAGAAAATGTAATATTTAGGAATAATTTGCATACATACCACTCAATTCTTATGTATTTACGAATCAAACATCAAAATTTTAATTATGTTCATATATGCAACCTTACATATGCATAAAAATTTAAAAAAAGTATTTCATTTGATTTCTATATTTAGATTTGTTATAACTTATAAAATATTTGGGTAATTGGGAGGCATAAGTGTAAAAATCAAATTTTAGGTCTGAGATAGAAAAATACAGAAGAATTCGGTGGTGTGTATGTAAATTTCCTAAAATTTTACAGTAAATACCTATCCACTCTCATTTAATAATTTATTACTCAATGTTTATTAATTACTAGTTATTACTTAATACTTATTAGCCTATTAGATTTTATCTTTTATTTTTTACTGTTATGGCTTGAGAGGTCTTAGGTCTTCCTCACTTCCTCTCGGTCTAGCCAACACTCGACGGTCGACAGCCCTCTTCCTCGCTTCCTCCTCCTTCCTTCGATTTGCTTCGGCTTAGCGGTCTCGCCATTGAGAGCCTCACTAGGGCTTTGATGCTTCAGTTTTGCTATTGTTGGTTGATTGGATCACTAGTCACTGCCATCTAGGGTTGCGAGCTTTACTATTAGGTACTCATTGCTAGCTATTATATTGAAATATTTGGTTATAGAGAGAGTTCATACTGTCATTGATCATAAAGAGTTGCCATGATTTCAAAGATCACTTAATGTATTGCCTTTGTCGAAGTATGCTTGCCTCACCGCATTCCGTATATGCTCACTTTGGTAATATCTAAATTTTGAGTAGTTGAAGGAGCAAACAAATAAGAAATAAATAAAATGGTCTCTGGCATAGTTCTTATTAATAGCTATTTGGTCAATTTAAGGGACAGAAATACAGTTTGCTTCAATAAGAAGCTAGAAGCCAATGTAATTGTATACATCATTGGTCGGGTATATCTTCAGGTGTCTTCTTGTTGTTGCGGTAATTTTGCTAATATCGAATGGTTATTGGCTTATTGCAAACCTTTATATCTCTGGCAACCCAATTGAGTTGTATATTGGCACAATATGGTCTTGTATTGCTTTCTGTTTGATTTTTCTTTTCTTTTGGTTTTTCCACAGTCGGTCTGCTTTTGTATTTCACTATTTCTAGTTTGCTTCTTTTTGAGAAGGTCCTAGCACGCACCCAACAGTTGAATAAAAGTAGTAAAAAAGGAACACCGTGCAAGTTACTTTCTGCTATACCCCACTATGCTAACTCCATGAAATAGTTTGAGGCACATTCCCGTGCTTATCTATTAAATGTTTTTAATGAGTTATTAGTTTCGCCTCATGTTAAAGCAGCTTTGACATATTCTTCACATTGATTGTAATATAAGTTGCACAGGATCTATTTTCTTTTTGGGATATGATACATTAATCTGACAATCTCTCTCAAATTTGTTTTTTTTTTTTTGCATTTAGATATTCACGTTATATATATATATATATATATATATATATATA
>JXCR01120820.1:0-23041 GCA_002079205.1 Phalaenopsis hybrid cultivar
GGTAAGTATTTATAGTAGTTTGTAGTTTCACATGCCAACTTGGTCAGATATGATGATTATATTGGGGCTGATTTAGGAGCAGTCCATGTGATGTCAGTTGCACTAGGAGACTGAGAAAGTAGGATGGAGGTCCAAAATTTTTTTATATGAAAGGTATTTTGAATGTATTGTAGGAAGTGAATCATGGCTAGTAAGTATTGTTGGTGAGGATGATATCATCCACATAGATCAAGATGTAAGGGATAATATTATTATGATAATATATCAACAGTGACAAATCAACAATGTTAGGACAAAACCGAGACACTAAATATGTCCATTGAGAGTGGCAAAACACTGGCTAGGACGCTAGGTGCTTGTTAAAGTCTATAAAGAGCCTTTTTAGAAATGCAATCATGATCGGTATCAATAAATACTTCAATTAGTTTAATGTAAACATTCGGTGAGGTTAACGAGTAGGAAGGCATTAAACATATCAAGGTGATGGAAAGGACAATTGCGAGTAAGAGCTACGGTTAGTCGAATTTGTATGGTCAGCATTTTGGCCATTAGGCCGAATCTTTTGATTTAATTGTCATCGTGTTCATGTTTAAAACCTTGAGTATTAAGGGGAACTTCAGATCGAGCAATGGTGTCATCTAAATCGCACTTCATCCTATAGATCCATTTGCAGCCTATAAGATTCAAGATAGGAGATGGAAGAAAAGTTTCTAGGCGCCTTGTGATCGCAGTGCCTGAAATTTAGCAGGCATGACATCATTTTTTTGTCCTTGTCTACTACNGTCTACAAAGTTCCTTGGGACAAAGTGACTCATGGCTACTGAAAAGAATTCTCTTGAGAGGTTGGGACAACCGCCTCCTCTAGCTAAGTACATGGGACCATGGGGGCTATGGATGTCGGAACCATGGTATCTTGATTGCGTTCGTCATCATTTCCCCCACCATCCTCTTTCAAGCTCACGAAGATAATTTCATAATTTAAAAGCTTAAATTTATTGTTTCTATATGCTGAGTCTAAATACTTGGTGCCTAATTACTAGCTTTAATCAAAAGTTTTTGACCTTTATTGGGAGAGATAATTAGCCATAGGGGCGGCTTGCGCCTATGAGAATTCTCGAACCTAATATCTTACAGTCCTCACAAAATGAGGGTGAATCTCTGCATAGTGTTAGATATGTATGAATTGAGTGATATGCATGTAAAAAAGCCTATATACACTCCCTTTATCAATTACTATGGAAAGAAATAATTTCTATGTTACATACAATATAAGAGAAGAAACCTTCTTGATGAATGAATCTACAATAAAAATAGAATACAACCCCAACCCCCTAGATAGCCTTTTGTTCATTTAATTCTACTCCTATGATATTTTATCAATACAATTTTCTAAAATAGATCCATCACCATTCTCTCTAAAAAATAAAAATGATATAAAAAAATAAGCATATCTAATCAGAAAACATGTAGTTGATAATTGGTGTCTTCGGGGAAAAAATAAAAATAAAAATAAAAGAGAACTTACCCGAGAAAGACTCGTCCGATGATAAACCCAAAATTTTGGTGGAAGCAAGATCTCAAGCCGAAGTCATACTATACAAGGTAAAGTTAACCATAAAACCCAATCATCTTTAAATCAAAATCAAGAAATTAGCTATAAAATCATACTTTGACTTAGGACAAATTCCATACCCATATCCAGAAGAAATAGGTCAACTGAAATGCATTCTGCATAAAATATTTAAAATGTCAGACTTCAGATTGTAATTTTATTATCTATTTATTTATTTTGCATTATCACATAATCAAGTCATGAGAGCAGTTATATCGCAAATACTAAAAAATATTGGTAACTTTCGGAAAAAAGTAACAGAAAGGGGAATAGGAACCAACCATAAACAATGTGAAATGTATTAAAGAAAGAACAAGACCAGGATTCTTGAACCAAAAATGATTATCACTTAGCTGAACCAAAGGAACTCCTTGAACAACAGCATGTTTTTCTTTAATTTCTATCGCCATTTTCGCAATTATCGCCTGCAGATTCGTCCCAATAGCCAAGAGAATCTGCAAAAGCNNNNGAGAGAGAGTTGGTGAAGTGGTGGTAGAGCTCGGGCTAGGAAAGCTCGAAGAGCATATAAGGATTAGAGGATAGTTTTGATGAGGTAAGTATTTATAGTAGTTTGTAGTTTCACATGCCAACTTGGTCAGATATGATGATTATATATTGGGGCTGATTTAGGAGCAGTCCATGTGATGTCAGTTGCACTAGGAGACTGAGAAAGTAGGATGGAGGTCCAAGATTTTTTTATATGAAAGGTATTTTGAATGTATTGTAGGAAGTGAATCATGACTAGTAAGTATTGCTGGTGAGGATGATATCATCCGCATAGATCAAGATGTAAGGGATAATATCATTATGATAATATATCAACAGTGACAAATCAACAATGTTAGGACAAAACCGAGACACTAAATATGTCCATTGAGAGTGGCAAAACACTGGCTAGGACGCTGGGTGCTTGTTGAAGTCTATAAAGAGCCTTTTTAGAAATGCAATCATGATCGGTATCAATAAATACTTCAAGAAGTTTAATGTAAACATTCGGTGAGGTTAACGAGTAGGAAGGCATTAAACATATCAAGGTGATGGAAAGGCCAATTGCGAGTAAGAACTACGGTTAGTCGAATTTGTATGGTCAGCATTTTGGCCATAAGGCCGAATCTTTTGATTTAATTGTCATCGTGTTCATGTTTAAAACCTTGAGTATTAAGGGGAACTTCAGATCGAGCAATGGTGTCATCTAAATTGCACTTCATCCTATAGATCCATTTGCAGCCTATGTGATTCAAGATAGGAGATGGAAGAAAAGTCTCTAGGCGCCTTGTGATCGCAGTGTCTGAAATTTAGCAGGCATGACATCATTTTTTTGTCCTTGTCTACTACAAAAGAACAAGTCAACTCGGAAGGGTTGGCATTATTGCCATAGGATGAGTTGCAAGAATGGAACTAGGTTGAGGAGCTACTATAAGTTGACGAATTATAATGGTTAGCTCTAGAGGCATAGAAGTGTGTTCATTACAATAAGGAGTTGTGTTGGTGGACTATGCCCATCTAGGAGAGGAGATTTTGAAAATTAAAGCTGAGATATTCTCAACCTACATTCAATTAGAGGGTTTTGATATGGAATTTTTTTTTATCTTCTGCCTTTTTTTTTTAAACAGGATAAATTTAGAAAGCATTTTAAACTTAAAGAGTCATAAGATACACCCAACAAAAGTGTGAGAAATCATCNGTAATGCAACCCAAATAATTGAACCAAATTGTTAGTCAACTGAAGATAAATCTTTAAAAAAATATTTCTGAAATGGTTGAACTATACATAAGATATTTACAAACAAACATTTCTCAATAAAACTTAAATAACTTTCTTTATAGAACTCCAAAATGACTGAAGTCCATAGGTTAATTGAACTGAAAGAAGNTTAATGTAACCCAAATAATTGAACCAAATTGTTAATCAACTGAAGATAAATCTTTAAAAAAATATTTCCAACTTAGGTAGAAATGGTAGAAGTATGCATAAGATATTTACAAACAAACATTTCTCGGTAAAACTTAAATAACTTTCTTTATAGAACTCCAAAATGACTGAAGTCCATAGGTTAATTGAACTGAAAGAAGTTGAAAAATATAAAATTCACTTTGATTTTTTACTGTTTATAAATTTTCTATTAATAAACATATTCATAAGTTCAATAATTCATGAAAAATATAAAATAAACTTGAAATGACTTATAAAATTATGATGTTGTTTGGAATTATATTCCAAACATTTCAATAAGGGCCCATTTGGGGCAGCTTATTTGGTGTCTATTTGGGTAAACTTTATTTTGACAGTTTATGCGTTTTCAAAACGCAAAAAACAGCGTTTTCACACCGCACATATCTGGCAACGGTCTGACTTTTACAAAAAAAAAAAAATTGTAATAGCAACCGCAACTAACTTATCAGCAAATTATTTTTAATCAGCTTATCAGCATAATATTCAATAAGCTACAGCTGCCCCAAACAAACCATAAATTTCAAGTGTTTTGGATATCTTTCGATTTATTATAAATTTTTAAAAAAAATCACCTTCAAAATTAAAATAGTTCTAATAAATCAAATAAAATGCAAAAATTCATAAAATTTTAACATAAAGCTTTTCAACTTGATATCCATCCACAAAAATTATTTTTATATTATTTTGAAATCATTTAAGTCAAAATATCTAAAACCCTGAAAATCACAAAATTTTCAACAAAATAATTTATAAAAATTCACAAAACAACCAAAATTTCTAAAAAAAGTAATAATTGAGTTTATAAGAATCATATTCACTTCTCCAGGGGATTGATGAGATCTTATAAGTTCTAATAATATTAAACATTGATATATGTCTTCAAAAAAACATATAAATATATTTAATAATAATAATAATGATGATAATATAATGATAAAAATAAAATAATAATAATAATAAACAATAATAATTAACTATTTGGGTTTATGAAGACTTCTTGGACGAAACAACTCATGACTGCTGACAAAAGTCTTATGGTCTGAACAGATTTAAGTACCTCTTTAGGTTATATAAATCCAAAACTAACAGCAGTACCGGGATGACGGAACCATGGGATCTTGACCGGTGTTGCATAAAATAAAATTTAATTAGTTATCATCAATCACTTCAATAATCGCTTCCATCATGATGAACACTAACCTATATTTGTTTCACATGGCTTCTATAAGTAAATAATAAGAGCCTAGAATAGGCCTTTCGAGATATGATTTTCTTCTTCTATTGAGTCATGTTCTTCATAGAGTTAGGCAGTGTTGTGGTTAGTTAATAATCAACATATGAGATATCCAAAAAAAGATGAAACACGAAGCGAAGGGTAAACCTCAACAAAACCATCAACGTTGTCTCAAATGACGTTGATTAATAAATCCTAATCTTTTAAAATTTCGAGATTGATTGTCTGACACGACATAAATCCTCACACATTCTTAGATTTTTGCAAGATTGTAAGTCATGCAATTAAGTCCTAAATTTCTAAATAAATTATATGTTTGCAATATCAAATAACTTCTCTTTCAAAGAATTAAAGTCAAACCACAAGTTAGTTTAATATGTCATTGAGGTCTCTTCGATCTCTTCGACATCTCTTACTATTCATTCATTTGGATTCCAGAAATAACTGTTTCACATTGAGTCTTTTTCATTTGATTTTCCTACAATCAATCGTGAAAACTAAACTTCGAATTCTTAAAGACGGAACCACAATCTTAATCGAGAGTTTTCTTCAATGATCATAGTGGATGCAATCAAAGTTTCAAGAGAAAATTATTCATTGTGTTTCTGGTCAACCGCAAGATCATTGTTTAAATTTTATGATAGATATTATTTATTTNTCTATAAGTAAATAATAAGAGCCTAGAATAGCCCTTTCGAGACATGATTTTCTTCTTCTATTGAGTCATTTTCCTTATAGAGTTAGGCAGTGTTGTGGTTAGTTAATAATCAAGATCTGAGATATCCAAAAAAAGACGAAACACGAAGCGAAGGGTAAACCTGAACAAAACCATCAACGTTGTCTCAAATGACGTTGATTAATAAATCGTAATCTTTTAAAATTTTGAGATTGATCGTCTGGTAGTAAATCCTCACACATTCTTAAATTTTTGCAAGATTGTAAGTCATGCAATTAAGTCCTAAATTTCTAAATAAATTGTAGGTTTGCAATATCAAATAACTTCTCTTTCAAAGAATTAAAGTCAAACCATAAGTTAGTTTAAGATGTCACTGAGGTTTCTTCGATCTCTTAGACATCTCTTACTATTCATTCATTTGGATTCCAGAAATAATTGTTCCACATTGAGTCTTTTTCATTTGATTTTCCTACAATCAATCATGGAAACTAAACTTCGAATTCTTAAAGACGGAACCATAATCTTAATCGAGAGTTTTCTTCAATGATCTTAGTGGATGCAATCAAAGTTTCAAGGGAAAATTATTCATTGTGTTTCTGGTCAACCGCAAGATCATTGTTTAAATTTTATGATAGATATTATTTATTTGTTTTTTTTTCTAGATTTTTTATTTCGATCTTTTCGTAATATAGATCATTTAATTTTGATTTTAAAAGTATTGTTGAGTGGTTTCATCTTAAATTATTTGCATCAAATTTTTTAATCATTACATGTGAGCTGTCTAGAATAGTTTCATTAATTTTTTTACCTACGTTGTTAGCTTAGTGTAGCAAAAAAACTAAATATGATTGGCATTTGCCCATGTAAAACAATACATAGGTAGTAACCAATAACTCCTCTATTGCACTCATCTCAAAACAAATCCACGGACTTAAAAGCATAACCAAATTTTAATTAGGAAAAACCATATCTTAACCCCATTGCCTTTGCCTCAATAGTTGTCATTGTACTGCCCCCTTTCAAAAAACTATCTAACCAAGAAATAAGCACTGTAGTATAAAAAAATATACTGTAATCCAAAAATTCATGAGGAGAAAAAGTTAAACCAATTGTGATTTACCATAGCTTTTCATTTTATGCCAGAGAAAAACAAAGCAAAAAGAATGCCAGGTGCTCAGTGAAAAGGAACTGGTGAATTAATACTTCTGATTAAGCATAAATTTTCACCTACAATTCGCTCCAAAACTCAAGAAATAAAAGAACACTTTACTTACAAAATAAAGCAGAACAGGATGCATGTCCCACAAAGTTGTGTGTTCTTTCACAAAGGATGTCTCACGGACCAATCTGAATCTTGACGGATCTATAAATTATCAACAAAGTCGCGACAGACATTAGATAAATTTTTCAGAAACACATTAACAGTAGGAATTGATGCATTAAAGATTGAACATACGAAAAAGAATTTAACTGCATTAAAGATAGGCCAAAATGTGTGTTGCATGAGTACTAAATGATTAGAGAATATTAAAATAAGGAAATTTTACATAAGTACCACTCAAATCCTCTGTGTTTACATATACAACACCTAAACTTCAATTTTTACATATATGTCACCATACCTCTGCATGAAAAGGTGTATTTTGACTTCTTAAAATTAAAATTGTGATATTTTTTTATGTGATATAAAAGATTTGGGAAGTATAAATACATACATAAGAATTAGCTGATATGTAAATGCCCCTACAACAAAGTAAGTCATTAATAGCCAACTAGCTTGGCAGAAACAATAATTTGAAGATAGGTATGCAACAAAACTAAGAAAGATATTATATTAGTAGGAGGATCAGGTAAAAGAATAATAAAGTGAGAAGCATATTTAGATGGCTTAAAAGTCTACAAAACAAGGCAAGATATACATCAACAATAGAAATAGACATTATTAGCATGCGCGAGTATTAGGAAGGTAACCTGGTTAAAACTTGTGCAAAAAGCCATGCAACATAAAGTTGAGACCATAAATGAAACTCAATAATAATTAATGGAGACTGGGAACTCATAAATCCACCAATAATGATGACTTTATTAGCAAAATTGGTAAACGGATTTTATCAACAGTATAACTTAAATCTTGGACTTGCGAGATTTATTTTGTCTACTATGAAAATGTACCATGAGAGAACTCATAGTTAAGGGATCGAGTTTCATTTTNTTCCCGTTATTCCACGGAGAAGGGGAGGTGAAGTGAAGAAGAAGAAGAAGGAGCCTACTCTTTAGTTGCCTGAATGGAGCAATGATATGGCCGGAGAGTCTTTATAGGGCTTATTGGTTCCTTTACATGCATACCACCCAATTCCTTGTATTTGCTTTATATGTTAATGTAAATTCTTTATAGTTTAATTTAAATATGTGATCTTTTTGTTTGACGTGAGAGCCGGCCAATTGAACCGGCCCGTCATTTGCTCACTGCTGAGCCCAGCAATTCCGTTTTACAGGACGANACATTATATGTTAATGTAAATTCTTTATAGTTTAATTTAAATATGTGATCTTTTTGTTTGACATGAGAGCCGGCCAATTGAACCGGCCCGTCATTTGCTCACTGCTGAGCCCAGCAATTCCGTTTTACAGGACGAAATAATTGTACGAAAATTTCAAAAGTATAAAAACCATATTATTTAGTTGAACGACTTATATTATTTATAATAACTAATATTAATTGATACATATTTAANATAAAAACCATATTATTTAGTTGAACGACTTATATTATTTATAATAACTAATATTAATTGATACATATTTAAATAATCATATGTACTTTAGTATGATTTATTACATAATATAATCAAGGGGCATTTAGGTACACAAATCTTGTATATTTACATGCTAACACTTAAACATTCATATTTATGTTTATATCGCGCAAATATCTAACATCATATTAACAACATCACAATCATTACTTTTTAAAAGGGAAATTTAAGATCCCACATCTAAAATTTCATATTTACATACATAACTGTTAGGTATGGCTCATATATCAGGAAATTTGAAATATCTTGAAAGGTGTATTTTCTGGAATGAAAAGAAACGTCTTTTGGTGTGAAGAGGTGTGTCTCTTGGATTAGTGGGTTGGTGTAATTTTATCTATAAATAGATGTGTAACCCGATGGGTATGCAACTTCTCTGGAATAGTGAAATTTGTTGCTTGCTCCCGAGGACGTAGTCATCTTTGCCGAACCTCGTCAAATCTCTGTGTTCTTCCTCTGGATTTGCATTGTTTCACCCTAAATTTCACAACGATAACCTTAATAGATGATAATATATATTTGAATTTTATGAAGTAGTCATATTATCATAGTGTTGTTTTTGATGTGATATTAAGCATCTGAGTGATTCAATGATTTGTGGGTTTCTATACAAGTACACAAGAATTGTGTGCCATGCAAGTAAATGTGTCACTCGAGGGTCATAAATGTAAATATCAAATTTGAGAGGTTAGCAAAGAAAGACCTAACATTATTTTTTTGAAGTAGGCAAGATCTTTAAAATATATCAAATGGGGGTAGAATTACTAAATGGCCTAAATTACATAAAAAAGTATTAAATTTCATTATTTATATAAAAAATTTACAAATTTTAGGCTAATTAGAAGGTTAGATATATAAATATATAAGAATTATATGACATATATGGAAGTTTTCCTTTCGGTTTGACGTAAAATACGACCACTGCACATAAAGAAATTATGCTGATCCGGTCTTCCATATATTTCAATCATATACTTTATTTCATTGAAAGGGAAGTGGGCACGCGGCCCCAAGCAACGACCGTCTCAAATCTGATTATGTTTGGGTCAAATTTCGATTCAAATTTTGTCAATTTAGGGTTGGCAGGTTAATGTTGATCGAATCCAAAAAAAGGTTTATGTATTGGGATTTTGGACCTGAATTCAGCCTGACAATTAATCGGGTCAGCCTATACTTATATTTTTTTAGCTTAGGGATTAGGGTTGAGTTTGTGTGTCGGGTTGAATTTTGACACCCCTAGACTGATGAAGCCTTGTCTCTTTACTTATTCAATCCCGTGGGCTCAGTGCATCGGCTTCATTACTTGCTTGTTCGGGTTCACGTTCAATTTTTATTTTTATTTTTTATTTTTACTTTTATTATAAAAACAAGCTTACAATATTTTTTTGCACGTTTTTATTATTTATTTTTAAAACAAAATAGTTTGTTTTTAAGGACACTTGAAACACTTAAAATTTGTTTTTGAGTGGTTTTTAAAATAATTTGTTGCGTGTCAGAATTTCAAGGTGATGAAGTGATAAATTAACGTCTTAGCGTTGAAGGAAAATCCAACACATACACAGATAGAAGAAAAATATTAGAAGGATACAACATATTTTTTATGTGGAAAATTCATGGAAGGGAAAAAAAATCATAGGGTTTAACCCGCTAAAAATAGTCGATTATATAATCTAAGTACATAGGTTCACTTTTATCATGAATTAAAGGAATAGAATTACAAAGTTGATAATCCCAAATGTAGAATAGTAGTTTAATTATAATATTAATAATTGGGCCACAACAAATTTAGTTCTTGCATATAATAGAAATAGTTGGTCATAAAGACCGTAGTTGATTGTTACAAAGGCAGTAGTTAGTTATAAAAATCGTAGTCGATACTTTCAATAACAATAGTTGGTCACAAATGTCGTAGTTAAAAACTGTAATAGTGATAGTTGGCCACAAATGTCATGGTTGATTGTTGCAAAGGTAATATTTGAATATAGTTGGTGGCTGCAACAGCGCTAATTGATCATAAATGTTAAAGTTTGAAGCTTTAATAGTAATAGTTAGCCACACAAGGCCTTAGTTTGTCGACAACTGTTGCAAGAAGTAATCACTAACAACCAATTGTTGGTAGTCGGATGTATTTGATCAGCGGGTGGCAGTTGACTATAGCCGACATGCAGTAGTTGATGGTGGTCGATCGACGACTATATCAATGGTTATTTGTCGGGTTTTCTTCAAAATAGGTTTTGAAATTTCACTTCTTATTATCTTCTTCTCCCTTCCAATTGAAAATAAGGGGTTTATTTATAGTCTTTTGAGGAAGGACTTTTTAGTATTTTGGCATATAACTTTCCTAACCACTTAATTGGATGTTCTATGCTGATCCTCTTAATTATAATTAGTTTTTTTTTAATGATTCTGGTGTTTTAATGATCTCAGAATTGAACAAGTTTAGACTCATTGGATTCCTCTCATCGAAGCACTTAATTTGACTATACATATGCCAAATTTGGAGTTCATTCGAACATTCAATTGATATTANGATCGTAGTCGAAACTTGCAATAACAATAATTGGTCACAAATGTCGTAGTTAAAAACTGTAATAGTGATAGTTGGCCACAAATGTCATGGTTGATTGTTGCAAAGGTAATATTTGACTATAAAATTTTTAGTTGGTGGCTGCAACAGCGCTAATTGATCATAAAGGTTAAAGTTTGAAGCTTTAATAGTAATAGTTAGCCACAAAATGCCTTAGTTTGTCAACAATTGTTGCAAGTGGTGATCGCTAACAATCAATTGTTGGTAGTCAGTTGTGGTTGATCACTAAGTGACAGTTAACTATGGCCGACATGCAATGGTTGATGGTGGTCGATCGACAATTATATCGATGGTTATTTGATGGGTTTTCTTCATAACAAGTTCTAAAATTTCATTTCTTATTATCTTCTTCTCCCCTCCAATTGAAAATAATGGGTCTATTTATAGTCTTTTGCTGAAGGACATTTTAGTATTTTGGCGTGTAACTTTTCTAACCACTTAATTGGATGATCGATGCTGACCCTCTTAATTATAATTAGTTTTTTTTTAATGATTCTGGTGTTTTAATGACCACAGAATTGAACAAGTTTAGACTCATTGGATTCCTCTCATCGAAGCGCTTAATTTGACTATACATATGCCACATTTGGAGTTTATTTGAACATTAAATTTATAATGCAAAACCTCTAATTATGCTTCAATGACTTGATATAAGCTTGATTGGACCTGAATTGAACCAACTTTGAGATCAATAGGTTTGTCTTGTAGGAACGATCGATTTGACTAAAAACTTGTTGAAATTGAGGCCCATATGATATTGAATTTGAATTTTGAATGACTCTTATGAAAAATGCATCAAAATGTATGTTTAATAAAAAAATATTGATGACACACCACAACCAAACATGTTGTATCATATTAAAAATGTTTTGTTTCAATTCAAAACATAAACAAAATAGATAATAAAATTGAAAATAGAAGCAACACCAAACATCATACGACTTAGGGTATGTTTGAGGCAGCTGCAGCTGTTTGAAAAATCAGTTGTGAAGCTGTTGCAGAAGTTGTTGTTCAAAAAATTGTAATGACCATTACAATTTTTTTTTTTTTCCAGAAGTCACATTGCAGCTTTTAAACAATGTATGGTTGCAACATGCAGTTTTCAACTACAGTTTTTTTTTTTTTAATTATTGAAAAAGCAAACAAAATGTGGTTTTACCAAATAGAAAAAAAAAAAGTGGTACAACACCTTCACGTCACTGACCCCCCAAACACACCCTTAAGCTTGTGATGAGTAGTAGCTTCGGGTTACAAGTGAGTTGGTCTTGATAGTTAACGTTTATTTAATACTAGATATGTGTTAAATGAGTTATTAGGNACATTGTGAGGAAGAAGCCAGAATGCATATTCCTAAAGTATAATTTGTACTTTATGAGAGAATGGCTGAACCCAGGTGACCCAGTTGGCAATGTCAAAGAGCTAGAATAGGTTTAGCAGAAAGCAAAGCAAGGCGGCAAGATTAGTTCATGGATGGGTATAGACCTCTATGACTGTTGAAAACTGAAATTTAAAATAAGCTAAAACCCTACCTGATACGTGCTCCCGCCCAAGGATGTAGATCTCTGCAACCTCTCCCACTCGTTTGCACGTACAGCAACCGAAATTCAAGCCCCCCATTCCCGCAAAAAACCTGAAGAAACCGTTCGCATCCCTCTCCTTGTCATTCGGACGCAACCAAAGGTCCCCGCTTCAGTTCTTCTCGGTCGTTCCCCTCTCGCTTGCGGCCGTCGCGCAGCAACACAAACCGCCGTCGGTCCTTCGGCCTCGCGCAACCAGACCGAGATTTTCCTCCCGGATCTCCTTCATCCTCTTTGCCTCTCCTGTTCGCCGACGGAGAACTTTCTACGGCAGTCGCGATGATGGTTGTGTTGACAGAAGGNATACAGCAACCGAAATCCAAGGCCCCCATTCCCGCAAAAAACCAGAAGAAACCGTTCGCATCCCTCTCCTTGTCATTCGGACGCAACCAAAGGTCCCCGCTTCAGTTCTTCTCGGTCGTTCCCCTCTCGCTTGCGGCCGTCGCGCAGCAACACAAACCGCCGTCGGTCCTTCGGCCTCGCGCAACCAGACCGAGATTTTCCTCCCGGATCTCCTTCATCCTCTTTGCCTCTCCTGTTCGCCGACGGAGAACTTTCTACGGCAGTCGCGATGATGGTTGTGTAGGCAGATAGCATAAAGCACCAACCAGATGGATTAATTTTTAAAATATTAGTTTTAAGATCACAATTATAAACTAATAAATCAAAAGTACTTAAGTAAATTCAATCACCTCAAACTACTAAAAATATAATGCATCAATCATTCATTAAAGTTATTGGTTGATGATAAATTTGAGATTGATTTTAGCTCATAAAAAGTGAATATCACTTCGAATATATAATTATATCTACANTGACAGAAGGCATAAAGCATCAACCAGATAGATTAGTTTTTAAAATATTAGTTTTAAAATCACAATTATAAACTAATGAATCAAAAGTACTTGAGTAAATTCAATCACCTCAAATTACTTAAAATATAATGCATAAATCATTCATTAAAGTTATTGGATGATGATAAATTTGAGATTGATTTTAGCTCATAAAAAGTGAATATCACTTCGAATATATAATTATATATACACTATCATGGTAGTAAGGACATGAATCAAGTTACCTACCCAAGTGGCTTGGCTCAACCGCTCCACAAGAAATAACAGTTTGAATTACAACTATCTGACTGTGTGATTTGGTGTCGGCTATGGTATGTGTGTTCTTCAGTGGCCTTCTATTATTTGAATTGTGAATCATAAGAGTATATTTAATTATCNCTACACTATCACGGTAGTAAGACATGAATCAAGTTACCTACCCAAGTGGCTTGGCTCAACTGCTCCACAAGAAATAACAGTTTGAATTACAACTATCTTACTGCGTGATTTGGTGTCCGCTATGGTATGTGTGTTCTTCAGTGGCCTTCTATTATTTGAATTGTGAATCATAAGAGTATATTTAATTATCACAAAATCATCTATTAGCTAACGTTAAACATTCACCTCATATTTATAAGGTTCATGCAAGTTATGGTTATTAGCAATGATCTTTTTATCAAATTGGGTCGACCACCTTCTATAAATAAGTAAATCAAGGATCAAGTTAACTCGAAACGATAAAACCATTGAATTTTGATTGTGTTTGTCATCATTTTCTCCCATAATTCACTTTAAGATCAATGTGATGTATTTTATAATTAGAACCCTAAGTTTTTTGCTATTATGCGTTGAATATTATGTGCTTAATGACTAACCTTAATCGAAAGTGCTCACTCGTTATTTAGAAGGGTAACTAACCATAGAGCCTTGCACCAAACAGAAATCTAAGTCCCGATATATCCTCACAAGATGAAGATGAAATAATTGGGCAGTGTCTTATCAATAATCTAACCTACATTCTAAAAATTTGATCCAGAACAAACACTACTCTTTCAATGAGAGTTCATAGCACAATTTTACAGAGCCTACAATGACACGTCTCACAAAGCGATATGTTGGCCTATTTTTTAGACCATTATATGAGCAAGTTGCATCAGAAGAAATTTCGTAGGTAGTTCCAATAATCATATGATAGACTTGGATAACATTATTGAAGACAATTAAGAAGTGAAGAAGTCGAGCAAGAGCTAACTTTCTGGTTTGGTAGGAGAGTATGCCTTCACGAGTATTGGAGTTGACAACGATTAACCATTTTCAATGGTGACTTATTGCATGTTGTATTGTGTTTTAAGTTGTGTAATTAGTTGATATTTCATGTTAGATAGAAGGTAGCCCCCATATCAATGTACCAATCTACATTGGAAGAGGTTGGATCGACCAAATGAGGCTAGTAGAAATATATTAATTGAGGTATTTGTGGTTCTAATATGTAAATGCAATATGTCACTATTTTACATAAATATGATAAGAGATTGGCTGGCCAGACATAGCATGATAGACTGATGAATGGTCACGAACATAATCTAAATCAAAAACATGATTCTTTCCATGAACTCTTGTGGCAACAAGAGCAATGTATGAGGTGTGTTGTTGTAGAGGTCAGAGGTAACAATCTTTGCCGCTTGAGCAGTCTCTTCGTTGGAAAGTAGATATTAAACTCATCTTGATTAACTGGTCAGAGATTGGTTCTAATATAGCTTGAAGACTTGCTTGATCTATAGGAGGGAGGCCACTCAAATTGTAAACAATAATATGCTCAACGTCCAATAAGGTGTCGATGGTAAGAAAAATTAGTACGTTCAGTAGTAAACCACACGTCTCAACAACGACGACGATCCGATCATATCACCATGCATTTTGCATGGCCGGATCATCGCATTGTCCAGACTTCCAAACACCAGATGTAATAATTTCTCTTGCTATAGTAGTAGCATAGATTTTTATTTTGATGTCCTACAAAAAGAAAGGGACTTACAGTGGGGCATGATGTAACAGTAGATTCAGCAAGGGACCTGCGAGCAGGAGCTGAATCTCCAATATAATTCAATAAAAGCCTCCTCCTGTTCTGTTTCTCCTCATCACCATCATCACGATGGCATGGAAGCATGGTGTTTGCCAAACCCACAGGTATGCAGATTTTTGCAATGTAGCTTTGTCCAAATGTCAGCAACAAGGAGATAAAGCCAAGAACCATCAACTCTGAAAAAAAAAAACAAAAAAATAATTAAAAAGGCACAATTTTTATATATTTACATTTCTCACCCCTAACACCATACTTTACAATTTTGCATGAAAAATGTGCATTTGACTCTTAAAAGTACTATTTTTTTGATGTCATGTTAATAAATTTGAATGTAACAGTGAAGACAAGTTCATAATGTATAAATATAATATTGGCTGGTAGCCATTAATGCTTCAGCATTAATCCAAAGAATCAAACACCATAGAATTAGTCATCACCTCCTCGCTAGACTATGCGGAGAAAGCCAAGCAGATAGTTCAGAGTTCATAAAAGAGCAAAAAATGAAGGAACAATAAGTCCAAACTTCTCACCTGACTTAATCTTCTCCAGAGCATCATACAGAGCCTTCTTGTGCTTATCTCTGAACCACTGAAATTTTAAAATTGCATCAATAACTCTTTCAAAATCAACACGCAAATATTATGTATGACGACCGTACGTCTAGATGATATTGTCTAGATGTACGTACGGCAGACTACACATAATATTTTCTCATAGCTGACGAGCAAGACCGAACCTGTCCAAGTCGATGGAGAATCTTCTCGAGAAAGAAGGAGATGAGGATGATGACCGCACTGACAACCGCCACCGCCCATGTCGGCGTGACGTTAAGGTCTCTCGACCCCCCTCCCCCTCCCCCGGCCATTAAACCGTAACAGAAAGCTGTTGCAACTCCTGTTCAGCTGCACCTTCCTGTTATTCCACGGAGAAGGGGAGGTGAAGTGAAGAAGAAGAAGAAGGAGCCTACTCTTTAGTTGCCTGAATGGAGCAATGATATGGCCGGAGAGTCTTTATAGGGCTTATTGGTTCCTTTACATGCATACCACCCAATTCCTTGTATTTACATTATATGTTAATGTAAATTCTTTATAGTTTAATTTAAATATGTGATCTTTTTGTTTGACATGAGAGCCGGCCAATTGAACCGGCCCGTCATTTGCTCACTGCTGAGCCCAGCAATTCCGTTTTAATAAAAACCATATTATTTAGTTGAACGACTTATATTATTTATAATAACTAATATTAATTGATACATATTTAAATAATTATATGTACTTTAGTATGATTTATTACATAATATAATCAAGGGGCATTTAGGTACACAAATCTTGTATATTTACATGCTAACACTTAAACATTCATATTTATGTTTATATCGCGCAAATATCTAACATCATATTAACAACATCACAATCATTACTTTTTAAAAGGGAAATTTAAGATCCCACATCTAAAATTTCATATTTACATACATAACTGTTAGGTATGGCTCATATATCAGGAAATTTGAAATATCTTGAAAGGTGTATTTTCTGGAATGAAAAGAAACGTCTTTTGGTGTGAAGAGGTGTGTCTCTTGGATTAGTGGGTTGGTGTAATTTTATCTATAAATAGATGTGTAACCCGATGGGTATGCAACTTCTCTGGAATAGTGAAATTTGTTGCTTGCTCCCGAGGACGTAGTCATCTTTGCCGAACCTCGTCAAATCTCTGTGTTCTTCCTCTGGATTTGCATTGTTTCACCCTAAATTTCACAACGATAACCTTAATAGATGATAATATATATTTGAATTTTATGAAGTAGTCATATTATCATAGTGTTGTTTTTGATGTGATATTAAGCATCTGAGTGATTCAATGATTTGTGGGTTTCTATACAAGTACACAAGAATTGTGTGCCATGCAAGTAAATGTGTCACTCGAGGGTCATAAATGTAAATATCAAATTTGAGAGGTTAGCAAAGAAAGAACAAACATTATTTTTTTGAAGTAGGCAAGATCTTTAAAATATATCAAATGGGGGTAGAATTACTAAATGGCCTAAATTACATAAAAAAGTATTAAATTTCATTATTTATATAAAAAATTTACAAATTTTAGGCTAATTAGAAGGTTAGATATATAAATATATAAGAATTATATGACATATATGGAAGTTTTCCTTTCGGTTTGACGTAAAATACGACCACTGCACATAAAGAAATTATGCTGATCCGGTCTTCCATATATTTCAATCATATACTTTATTTCATTGAAAGGGAAGTGGGCACGCGGCCCCAAGCAACGACCGTCTCAAATCTGATTATGTTTGGGTCAAATTTCGATTCAAATTTTGTCAATTTAGGGTTGGCAGGTTAATGTTGATCGAATCCAAAAAAAGGTTTATGTATTGGGATTTTGGACCTGAATTCAGCCTGACAATTAATCGGGTCAGCCTATACTTATATTTTTTTAGCTTAGGGATTAGGGTTGAGTTTGTGTGTCGGGTTGAATTTTGACACCCCTAGACTGATGAAGCCTTGTCTCTTTACTTATTCAATCCCGTGGGCTCAGTGCATCGGCTTCATTACTTGCTTGTTCGGGTTCACGTTCAATTTTTATTTTTATTTTTTATTTTTACTTTTATTATAAAAACAAGCTTACAATATTTTTTTGCACGTTTTTATTATTTATTTTTAAAACAAAATAGTTTGTTTTTAAGGACACTTGAAACACTTAAAATTTGTTTTTGAGTGGTTTTTAAAATAATTTGTTGCGTGTCAGAATTTCAAGGTGATGAAGTGATAAATTAACGTCTTAGCGTTGAAGGAAAATCCAACACATACACAGATAGAAGAAAAATATTAGAAGGATACAACATATTTTTTATGTGGAAAATTCATGGAAGGGAAAAAAAATCATAGGGTTTAACCCGCTAAAAATAGTCGATTATATAATCTAAGTACATAGGTTCACTTTTATCATGAATTAAAGGAATAGAATTACAAAGTTGATAATCCCAAATGTAGAATAGTAGTTTAATTATAATATTAATAATTGGGCCACAACAAATTTAGTTCTTGCATATAATAGAAATAGTTGGTCATAAAGACCGTAGTTGATTGTTACAAAGGCAGTAGTTAGTTATAAAAATCGTAGTCGATACTTTCAATAACAATAGTTGGTCACAAATGTCGTAGTTAAAAACTGTAATAGTGATAGTTGGCCACAAATGTCATGGTTGATTGTTGCAAAGGTAATATTTGAATATAGTTGGTGGCTGCAACAGCGCTAATTGATCATAAATGTTAAAGTTTGAAGCTTTAATAGTAATAGTTAGCCACACAAGGCCTTAGTTTGTCGACAACTGTTGCAAGAAGTAATCACTAACAACCAATTGTTGGTAGTCGGATGTATTTGATCAGCGGGTGGCAGTTGACTATAGCCGACATGCAGTAGTTGATGGTGGTCGATCGACGACTATATCAATGGTTATTTGTCGGGTTTTCTTCAAAATAGGTTTTGAAATTTCACTTCTTATTATCTTCTTCTCCCTTCCAATTGAAAATAAGGGGTTTATTTATAGTCTTTTGAGGAAGGACTTTTTAGTATTTTGGCATATAACTTTCCTAACCACTTAATTGGATGTTCTATGCTGATCCTCTTAATTATAATTAGTTTTTTTTTAATGATTCTGGTGTTTTAATGATCTCAGAATTGAACAAGTTTAGACTCATTGGATTCCTCTCATCGAAGCACTTAATTTGACTATACATATGCCAAATTTGGAGTTCATTCGAACATTCAATTGATATTACAAAACTTCTAATTATGCTTCAATGACTTGATATAAGCTTGATTGGACCTGAATTGAACCAACTTTGAGATCAATAGGTTTGTCTTGTAGGAACGATCGATTTGACTAAAAACTTATTGAAATTGAGGCCCTGCAGCTGCAGCTGTTTGAAAATTCAGTTGTGAAGCTGTTGTAGAAGAAGTTGTTCAAAAAACTGTAGTGATCATTACAATTTTTTTTTCCATAAATCACATTGCAACTTTTTACCACTGTTTGGTTGCAACATGCAGTTTTCAACTACAATTTATTTTTTTTTTTAATTATTGAAAAAACAGACAAAATGTGGTTTTACCAAATAGAAAAAAAAATGTGGTACAACACCGTCACGTCACTGACCCCCCAAACACACCCTTAAGCTTGTGATGAGTAGTAGCTTGGGGTTACAAGTGAGTTGGTCTTGATAGTTAACGTTTATTTAATACTAGATATGTGTTAAATGAGTTATTAGGATTTTGTAGAACTCTAAATGCTTAGAGGAAAATAGGACATGAAATGAATGAAGTGGATTGCTTGTCCTTAAAATTTGCCTAATTGTCATATATCTTAGGTGTATTTTGTATTTAGCATTTTTATATTTGGCACATTACACATAATAATTTATAAGAATGTAACATAATGGGAAAAATTTAACTTTAACTTCATAATATAATATAAATATATATTTTTTTAATATGACATTCTTTCATTCCAAAGGCCTTCCACAAACATATTTGATTTTAAAATTTTAGACCGAAAGTTATAGCTATTTATGAAAAAGGTACAATTGTACATTTGCCTTAAATTTTGTGCATTTAATTTCATAATTAAACGCATGCAACTCAAATCATTTACGTCACATAATAATATAATAATCATAATTTTTTTTAAAAGTCAAGTGTACCTTTAAATTTATGACATCAAGGTGTTATAAATATAAAAATCAAATTGTTAGTGTTAGATATATAAATACATGAAATTTATGTGCTATTTATGTAAATTTCCCGGAATTTTAGTAGAGTCCCGTAATTATATTTTATTTATTTTGCTTGGGAAGTTCTATTTAATAAACTTGTCTAAAACGAGGGGAAAATATTTGCGTACGTAAGACATACATAGAGCTCGTACGTCGGGAGGTTATTCAGAGGGTATAATGGGGTTTCATCCGTGTTATACCCCCCCTGTTGAAATTTCAGAATAATGCAGAATAAAGTGAAATACTCAATTATTTCATTGATATAAACGAGGGTCTAAATAACCCTTACAATAACTCTATAATAGGAAAAATAAAAAAAAAAAAAAATTATATGAAAGGAAAGATATATTATATAATATCTCCAATAATTAATTCATATTAATTATTAGGAGATATATAAAATAACATAAAATAGGAAACCAAATAATGCTTAATATAAGAAAATAAATATAAAATAGGAAAGGAAATATCTCCTTATATTATGGAAATAATTTATTCCTCGTAATTTTTTATAGGAATAAATTATTTTCTATTATAATTCTTAACACTCCCCCTCAAGTTTGGAATGTATGTTAATAGTTCCAAAATTGCTAAGTAGTGAAGAAAAATTGGTCGTTTAGATTGTNAAATATAATATAAATATATATATTTTTAATATGACATTCTTTCATTCCAAAGGCCTTCCACAAACATAATTGATTTTAAAGTTTTAGACCGAAAGTTATAGCTATTTATGAAAAGGTACAATTGTACATTTGGCTTAAATTTTGTGCATTTAATTTCATAATTAAACGCATGCAACTCAAATCATTTACGTCACATAATAATATAATAATAATTATTTTTTTTTAAAAGTCAAGTGTACCTTTAAATTTATGACATCAAGGTGTTTTAAATATAAAAATCAAATTGTTAGTGTTAGATATATAAATACATGAAATTTATGTGGTATTTATGTAAATTTCCCAGAATTTTAGTAGAGTTCCGTCATTATATTTTATTTATTCTGCTTGGGAAGTTCTATTTAATAAACTTGTATAAAACGAGGGGAAAATATTTGCGTACGTAAGACGTACATAGAACTGCGTACATCGGGAGGTTATTCAGAGGGTATAAGAGGGTTACATCCGTGTTATACAATCATTTAACTTCCCAGTAACCTACATCTAACTTATGTATATCCTACAAATATGTTTCGCACTTCTGTAATTTCGGTAGTTACAGGGAGGTTACATGAGGGTATAATGCAGATATAATCTGTCTGTACCCTTTGAATAACCTCCGACGTACACAACGCTGCGTACGTCTTACGCACGGAAATATTTTCCAAAATGAGGTCCAAAATTAATTTTTCTTATATGATTTCTTGTTTTGGGAGGGTGAAATATATTTCCTTAGAGACTATTTCCGATCTTTTTTATTTTTATTTTCAATTTTTATTTTTATTTTTATTATATTTTATCTATATTTAAATTTATAAAAAAATATGTCTAAAAACTATTTGGAGTATTTTAAAAAATTTATTAAATAAATATCTTAAAAAAATCTCAAATAAAATTTGGCTTTTCTACAACTTTATTTTTGTTTTTTATAGGCAATCGGTACTGAATATTTTACTTTATCTTTTTTTTAATATGCACAAAAAAAATATTATTATTATTTTATTTTATACTATGTTAGAGAAATATTTGCGCACGTAAGGTGTCCGTAGAGTTGCGTACATATTAAGTTATTCGGAGGGTACTAGTATGTTACATTTATGTTACATGAAGAATTACAAGGGATATAACATAAGTGTAATATATATGTACCCTCCAAATTGTTGGGTAATATGGATATCCGGTCCACCGAATTTAATTAGCTTTCTAACTAAGTATCTCACCTACCTGTCACCTCCCAAAAGAGCCCTTATGGGTGGTGGGTAGCCCAGGACTTAAATACTGCTTTTCCGGCCCTACACCTAGCCGATGTGGGATTATTTGTCCGTGACATTCTTCTCCACCCAATCACGTGACGCCCTCGTCACGGATTGGCTCCACTGAGGGTCCCACTGGACCATGGAGAGTCCACACACCTGACAGGCAGTAGTCTGCTCTGATACCACTTGTCACCTCCCAAATGAGCTCTTAAGAGAGGTGGGCAGCCCATGATTTAAATATTGTTTTTCGGCCCTACACCTAGCCGATGTGGGACTATTTGTCCGTGACATACCGCTCACCTACCACACCCACCTACCACTCACCTACCTCACCCACCTACCTCCCACCTACTGTTCTCCTAGTTTCTATAAATAATCTCTTATGGCTAGTCATAAACAAGCCTGCAAGCCAAGCAAGGACAAACCAAGTCATCTAAAGAGCTAAGAGAAAAAGAGGAAGAGAGAGAGAGAGAGGAAGGGAGAGAAGAAAATAGATATTATCTTATAAACGTCGAGGCGCTCAACGGTATAATTCCTCGAAGAAATAAATCATCTGCAGCTCTGTGGACGTAGGAAAATTTGACGAACCACATAAATTTGTGTGTCGCTCTAGTGTTTATTTCTGCGTGCAATTTTTTTATCGTTCCATTTTTTCATTTTATTGTCGTCGTTTTTCACAACACGAATAACCTAATATGTACGCAACTCTGCGTACATCTTACGTACACAAATATTTCTCCTATAGTTGCCCCTATTTAAAATAAAGATGGTCCGTTTTTAAATTAGATGTAATGTACTTATTTAAATAAATTATCTTAACAACATTGTTGACCTTCAAGTATATAAAGTGTCATTTTAGCTTTTAATGACATTAGTTTATAAATAATAACAAAAAATTTACTCATATTATATGATTAGTAATTGTCGATTAATGTATTTTTTTAATATCCCCATTAAAAATATAGTC
>JXCR01120822.1:2777-26884 GCA_002079205.1 Phalaenopsis hybrid cultivar
TATTTATTTGCACTAAATCATATGAATTACATTCTCATTCATACAACCTCATGTGATTCTTTCCAATTGTTGACTAAGACAATACCATCCCGATTCTTACATGTTCTCACAACAAATTTTAACATCTAGATGGGCCAGATCAAGAAGTAAATGAAGTACATGGAAATATATCATCACAACTTCTTCCAACATTAAAGATTAATACTCTCCACAACTTCCATCCAACAGTTTAATTACTTATCATTATAAGGAGAAATATAACGAAAACTACTCAGAATCCATTGAGAAAACGAAGCCATATTTTAGTTTAAAAGTAGAAATCATTGTCAAACCAACAAGAAGTATTGATTAAAACCAAAATTAGTTTAAAAATATAGATAAAAACTTATCTCAAATGCTCCACCAAACTGTTGAAGTTCCTTTGAATCACTTCTCTCTTACAACACTCTTAATTTTCACAATAAAACTAAAAACAAACAGGATAAAATAAATNAATCATCACAACTTCTTCCAATATTAAAGATTAATACTCTCCACAAATTCCATCCAACAGTTTAATTACTTATCATTATAAGGAGAAATATAATGAAAACTACTCAGAATCCATAGAGAAAACGAAGCCATATTTTAGTTTAAAAGTAGAAATCATTGTCAAACCAACAAGAAATATTGATTAAAACCAAAAGTAGTTTAAAAATATAGATAAAAACTTATCTCAAATGCTCCACCAAACTGTTGAAGTTCTTTTGAATCACTTCTCTCTTACAACACTCTTAATTTTCACAATAAAACTAAAAACAAACAGGATAAAATAAATTTGTTGTGCCTGAAAAATCTCTCCAAAAGTTTCTCCACGAACTATTTCAAGAACTTCTCAGAACTACCCCCATTTTTCTCTCAACTTCCTTTTTTATAATTTTACAAGGGGTGCCTTGGGATCTCTTCAAAATGTGTCATGATTCGATGTATTTTCTATGGGATGCCTCATTTCACAAGTCTTTTAACAATATTTTCATTTATAATGGTCATAACCACCATCTTTAGCCAATAGGTGTCTCAAATGTCCCTTCAAAATTTGGTAAAATGAATTAACCCGTCAAATAACTGCCTGTGACGCTTAAGCTCGGNTGATGTATTTTCTAAGGGATGCCTCATTTCACAAGTATTTTAACAATATTTTCTTTTCTAATGGTCATAACCACCCTCTTTAGCCAATAGGTGCCTCAAATGTCCCTTCAAAATTTGGTAAAATGAATTAACCCGTCAAATAACTGCCTGTGACGCTTAAGCTCGAGGCCTCTGACGCTTAAATGCAGCCTTCTCTGTTTTACTGGCGCTTAGGCGGCAAAACACTTTTGCATCATTTTTGTATTTTTGCTCCAAATTTGATCATTTTTCACTCCTTTTAGTACTTTTCACATTTTTTACTTGTATTTGAAAGAAAAACACACAAATACCTTCCATTAAAGCACATTATCTCAAAAATAGGTATAAAAATATGTCTAGAAACAATATATATTTTAGGTGTATCAAAATCCCCCAAACTAAAAATGTTATCTGTCCTCAAGTGACACTTCAATCTTTAAAAATTAAATAAGTATGATAAGTATATAAGTTTCTTTAGAAGTTACTAAAATTTAGATTTAGAAATATAGTAGCTCAATTTAGAAAAAATATTTAGTAAATNGTGTCTAGAAATAATATATATTTTAGGTGTATCAAAATCCCCCAAACTTAAAATGTTATCTGTCCTCAAGTGACACTTCAATCTTTAAAAATTAAATAAGTATGATAAGTACATGAGTTTCTTTAGAAGTTACTAAAATTTAGATTTAGAAATATAGCAGCCCAATTTAGAAAAAATATTTAGTAAATGAGACCAACTTAAACTTTAGGAAATTTTATTGTTAAGAAATATGAAAATATGAGTTCCTATCTAATTCAGAAATATTGTAGATTTTCAAAATATAGAATTTAGTCATTTTATTATCTCCACTTAGAAAAAGTTTATTAAAATAATTTTACTTACTATATTATATCCTTAAGCTTAAGCGTTTCTCAAGTCTTATACTTTAAAAAGATTAAATGTGAAACCAATTTTTGATTAGGCACTAATCTTTAAGCTTCTCCTCCCTTATTTTTTTTTCTTTTTCTTTTTTCTTTTTCAAGCAAGGATTATTATATCTGGATAGACCTTTAATAGTTTTGAATTCCACTTCTCATTTCCTAAAGCAAAGTCCTGATATAAATCATTTACTTAGAAATATAATAATATTTTGAAAAATTATTTTTAATAAAAGAAATTTAAGTATTAAAAATAAAAGTGTAAATTTCTAAATTTTTCAAAAATACAATTTTTCTTACAAAAGATAGTTACACTATATTTAACATTTTCTACAGTAAAAATTTTTAACTGAAAGTTTTTCTTCATTACTATGAATTTTAACTAAAATTTCTTCCTCATTTCTATAATCAAATTTTACTTCCCTAATATAACTTCATATAAATGATCATTTTTCTTTTCAAATCAAATTCAGTTGTAGCACATTTGAGAACAAATAAAATTCAAGCTTTGAAAATATTTTTTATCCCCCCCCCCCACCAAACTTAAATTTTTAACAAGATTAAACAGTTTAGCAGCAGATACATATAAGCAGAAATAAAAATTGAAATAACTTACTTACAGGAATTTTCATACCTTAGTTATACAAGTATAAAACTAAAAACAAAAGTAAATTTAATTTTTGATCAATTTTCTATCATTTTAATTTTAATTCAACATGTAGAGATTCATTAGACTTCNCACCAAACTTAAATTTTTAACAAGATTAAACAGTTTAGCAGCAGGTACATATAAGCAGAAATAAAAATTGAAATAACTTACAGGAATTTTCATACCTTAGTTATACAAGTATAAAACTAAAAACAAGAGTAAATTTAATTTTTGATCAATTTTCTATCATTTTAATTTTAATTCAACATGTAGAGATTCATTAGACTTCTAAGTAATAGGTATAAACATAAAAACAAACAAACACACTAACTTTGATTTCACAGTCTAAACATTAAAATAAACACACTAATAAGCCTAGGTAACTGAAGGTGTAGGGAGACTTAGAAATATTCTAACCTCAATTTGGGATAATATGGGCTAATAATTAAACCAAATTTGAACCAACCNTAAAACAAACACACTAATAAGCCTAGGTAACTGAAGGTCTTGGAGACTTAGAAATATTCTAACCTCAATTTGGGATAATATGGGCTAATAATTAAACCAAATTTGAACCAACCAAAATAAAATCCACCCCAAAAGACATAGAAACATAAACTTGAATAAAAAATGTAACCTATTTTGAGAGGATACTTTAGAGGTGGCAACCCATAGTAGCTAACAAAGTACCCTCCAATCACCTGTGTTAATCAAACCAAAAACTCTAAAGACCCGGGAAGGACGGAACCATGAGATCTTGACTGGTTCATTTTTAAAAATTAAAATAAAACACAAATAACAATAGCTTAATTGGATAATAAGTCCTAAGAAACCTAAAATTTTTAACCTCTAAAATTTGAAAAAGACATTAATACCTGAATAAAACCTTAATGAATAAATATCACCGACCGCAACTTTAACCCAGTCTATCATGGTTTATAAAGACCTCTTTAATGACGCAATCTATGGTTGCTGACAAGAATCTTTCGATTTCAGTGCGTTTAATCATCTCTCAGACTAAGTAGGTTAGGAATCCGACAACCCCACGACAATAGAGCCATAAACATCTTGATCTGGTGGCCTAAAAATTAATATTCAATAAATTAAATCAATAAAAAAATATAACTTTGTACTAATTTTGCTTTCCAGAGCCACTGACAACAAAAAGTGAGCGTTATCCTAAATTTACTTTACATGTTATTAGGATGTGCTAACTCAGTTTTGCAGGGACAAAGCTCCGAAAACTTGAAACAGTGAATTTGAACTATACCTTTTGCAAAATGACACAATAAACAAAACAACAAAACCAAACTTTAAACTACAAAACAAAATATACTCTAACAACAAAACAAAATGGCAACAACAAAATAAACCCCAAAACAGCAAACAAAATAACATGACAAAACAAAATGTAGGATAATATTGAATTCTTAGGAATCTACTATCCACGAGATAGGACTTTGAAGTTAATTTCCATGAAAAAAACATTTATATCTTTGAGAATGAATTTTAACCTTAATTGTGAGTNAAACAACAAAATAAACCCCAAAACAACAAACAAAATAACATGACAAAACAAAATGTAGGATAGTATTGAATCCTTAGGAATCTACTATCCACGGGATTGGACTTTGAAGTTAATTTCCATGAAAAAAACATTTATATCTTTGAGAATGAATTTTAACCTTAATTGTGAGTTTCTTAAGTAGTTTCAACTTCTTAAGATGCAATTAACTATAAGAGTTTGCTCTTATAAGAGAGAAAGAACCACATAATAGGTATTATTACCTAAATTTATAGTCATGGAGTTTTCATCTGGTTCTTCTTACATGAGTATCTCCAAAACCAAATACTTCAAAATTCTCTTTGCAATGTTTTCCACAAGAAAGTTTTCTCCGCATACTTCTTTTGTTTTTTTCTATTACTACTTGCCATATCTTCTCACCCGATTCCTCATTTCTCAAGGTTATCTATATAAATCTAAGAGAAATAGTTATTCAGAGCAAAGGGCAGTGTAATTCGATAACAAAGTGGTGACTCCTTGACAACAACAACAGAACCCAACAACCGCATCCCAACAAAAAATGGAGGCGGGGAATGATGTGATGGAGAAGAGACTTCCACTGGGCTAGACCCTCTAAGGATTTGGGATTAACCTAGGATAGGTTAGAAGTCCAATATGGGTGAGTTCCATTTCTAGTCATCTAAGAAGGTCAGTGGGAAATGCTAAGGCTAAATCCTAAGTTTCTATTGAGAGTGAGAATGTCCTCACAAAAGTAAGATCAACAGTATCACACAATTATTATGTATCTACATATCTAATACCCAAAGTTTGATATTTCCATTTATAACACTGCTTGGTGTCATAAACCTATAAATAAAAATATGATGGTGAAATTTTGGATGTGATGTTACAGATTTGAGTGGCATTCATGTAATTATGAAATCATTAGGCATTAGATTTGTAAATACATATGTTGTATATTATGTATGTAAATGCCCCTTTATTACACAATAATATACTAATTAGCTCCGATTGCATGATTTCATGCGAAGTGTTCATCACTTTATCTATATATTTTAATTGTGTTGAAAATTGGAATAAATGTGACCTGCTCTATCAAATTTAGCATAAGTTATATACTCAAGAATTAATTTTTTCCAGTTTTTGAAACTTTTTTTTTCCTGTAACATAGCTGATCTGTTCTACAGTTTTGGCTTAAAGTATGCACATGCACACGCACACGCACATGCACACACATGTGGCTGATGATAGTATGTTTGAGCTGATTAAAATTAAGGGCTACATAGATGTGCATACCCTTCAAATTTAGATCATGTAATAATTAAGTATCCTTTATAAAGAAAATATCATATTCATTCATATTCATTGAGATAAATAAATAACTAGATTAAAAATATAAGTAAAAAATCGTGAATCCAATGATTAACTTAACTACTTTTTGTTAATTACATTACTAATTATACCAAATGGAATTATATTCAAGTATTTTCATGGGACTGTTAGCAAGATAACATAATGCAAATGCCTCCACTTACATATAAGAAGAGCTTTATAGCCTTTATTGTGGTTCCTTAGCAAATCTCATTATTTAATTACGGCATCATAATTTTTATGAACACATTAGTTTAATTAATTATGGTACTAAAGCCTAATTAATGTGTAGTACATGTTCACATGCTATATAATTAACAACGCATCTATTGATTAAAGTATACTAAACAATTTGTCATTTGAATATTAATTACGTTCAGAAGCTATAGAAAACAATAGTTTGATGGACATAAATAAATAAATATGTGTAAGGATGTATTAGTTGATGTTGATTTTTTTATCTCGGAGTCATTAATGCTTGCAAGCAAGATATAAAATATAAAGGAAAATTTACCTATAAATCACATAATTCCTATGTATTTACATATCTAACATTAAACTTTAATTTTTAGGTCATATTGATAGCACTGGAAAATTTTCTATTTACAAAACTAACATAGAAATAAATCAAATTCCTAATAATTTGATTGTGCCAAGCATTAATGCATCGGTTTAATCGTTAAATAAAATAAAATAGATGCTAATTTTATAAATGGCAAAATTATGGATGTTGAATGTGTAATTAATTCTTAAAAGTCAAAATAGTGAAATTATTTTTGTGCTATGAAATAGTTGGAGGATATAAATATAAAAAATAAAATTTGAGTGTTAGATATATAAATACATAGAAATTGCGGGGTATGTATGTAAATCCCCCAAATATAAAATTGTTTTTCTTCCTCCACTCAAATCAAATAAAGTTTTTTACTTTCATAAAAAAATTATTTCAATTAAAAAAAATGATGTCGGCCATCACCATCTCATATTTATGTAATACCCAATACAATCACACTTGCACTAAAAATATGCCATCTGAAAAATATATAGAAGCCAAAAAAAAAAAAGAAAAAAAAAAGACATGAATTTAATAAATAAATTCATTAAAAAATACAAATGCAAATTAAAATTCTAAAAAAAATCAATCAAGGCAACTCACCCCAAAGCATTACAATCACTAACACATACATACACACCAAAATGATGGAAAAATATTACATTAGGACTCTGAATGCATTCGGGGTCTAATGGTGGGGTGTCACGTGTTAAGTGTTCTCCACCATTTTTAACATTGGCCAATGCCAATGTGTTACGGTAGGACCCACTTAAAACGTGACGCCTCACTATTGGACCNTGAGATGTATAAGAAGAATAAAAATTACCCTCATTGATTCGAGTGCTTATTGTGTACGGACACCGCACGCAAACTCTCATTGATTATAGCGCTTATTGTGTAATCTAAATCATTGAAATATATTTTTTATTATTAAAGTGAGATCCACTCTAAATTCTTTTACGGTCTCGATCGGACACCCACATAAAATTTGTGTGCTGTGTCCGCACCCAATAATATTTCCATTGATTCAAAAACAGTTAGAATTGTGCTTAATTTGATTTGATGGATGAATCCATTTGGAAATAGTTTAACTTCAGTAAGAGAATGATATATTTACTCACCATGGCAGAGCAAAAATGGCCAAGACATGATATTATTAAGACTCATCATTCAATATTTTAGTGCACAAATTGTAACGTGATAATTTGGGATCTGGTAAGCCTTGTTTATTTATTTTGCTCATGCTGATTTTCTTCGTGTTTTTAGGATTGATTTATGTGAGTTTATTCCCTTGAATTTTATTTTAAATTTATTTTAACCTATTTATTGAGCGTCATAAGTAGACAAATAAAAACTTCGTATTTGAATAGTTTTTTTCTTAAGAAATTGATACTTCTTTATAAAAGTGAGTTATCTAGAGTCATCTGGTGTCCATTATCCAAACTATTTTTTTCAGTGAATTTTAGACATGATTTTATATTTATTNTCTATTTATTGAGCGTCATAAGTAGACAAATAAAAACTTTGTATTTGAATAGTTTTTTTCTTAAGAAATTGATACTTCTTTATAAAAGTGAGTTTTCTAGAGTCATCTGGTGTCCATTATCCAAACTATTTTTTTCAGTGAATTTTAGACATGATTTTATATTTATTAAATATGTTTCCTTAATTTCTTATGTCCTATATATGTAAGGATAGATGGGATTATTTATAAAATTTTTAATTAATTATATTAAATTAATCATAATTATCATTATATCCTTTAATAAAATAAGTATAATATATACATAAACCTTATATAATTTATGATTCTATTTTTCATGTGTGTTCTTCTTACTTGTGAACTTAGCGAGAGAAAGTAGTTTTGAAGGGTTCAAGAGTTGATTTTGTTCATCTAGATAGTGGAAAAAATTAGGTGGGCTAATATTATCCTACTTTAAATTTAAATATTTTCATATATTTATCATAAAATTTGGATATTTTATTTAATAAATTTTACACTTTGTAACTAATATATAAAATAGAATATTATAGATATAGTGGAGGTATTGACATAGAAATTAATTTTTTATCAATTATTTTATGTTGTACAATATTTATATATTTTAGCGAGTATTGAACTGACCAAATTTATTGTAGAATTAGAAANGTTGTGAGCTTAGCGAGGTTCAAGAGTTGATTTTGTTCATCTAGATAGTGGACAAAATTAGGTAGGCTAATTTTATCCTACTTTAAATTTAAATATTGTCATATATTTATCATAAAATTTGGATATTTTATTTAATAAAATTTACACTTTGTAACTAATATATAAAATAGAATATTATAGATATAATGGAGGTATTGACATAGAAATTAATTTTTTATCAAGTATTTTATGTTGTACAATATTTATATATTTTAGCGAGTATTGAACTGACCAAATTTATTGTAGAATTAGAAAAACTTTAAAGCACTATTTTGAAAAATATAGTTTGAGATATTCTGATTCTCCTTCTACGGAAAAATTATTCCATACGGACATCGTATGCAGAGATGCATGATTTTAATTTCTTTTTAAAAAAAAAACTTGATGGACGATTGAGATTGAACAGCGTATGCATACGCTGTCCGTATGGAATAATTTTTTTGTTCTATGCATATAAATTTATCATATAAATTCTACTATTAATTGTACATACCAACTTCTAATTTTTTTTTGGAAGATTCATGTTGTACTTTCATTGTGAACTTTCTTGCCAATCATAATTTTAATGTCAAATTATAAAAGACAAGTTATCCAAAAATTTGACAAAAAAATTAACGCTTATCTTTAAACTTCACTTGTTTTATCTTTTTCCTTGTTTTGTAGAATAGTATAATTCACAATAGACTTTAAAGTAGTTTTCAACTATTTTGATGCCACTTACCTAACAATTCCTATCTATTATCAATTAATCCAACTAGTAACAGATTAGAAAAAAGAAAATCTGTACACACTACAGGAAATTTCTGAGAAAGTTTTCCGTTAAATTGGGCGTTACTAATTGGGTTTGCATCGACGTTTGTGTTGGTTTTTTATTTGTGTCAGAATTGGCGTCGAGAAAATCCGTTGTGAATTTTTGTCGACGAATCACTTGACGCAATTTAACATTGAATATGCATCAAACATGATCGACGCAAATTAGTGTCGATCAGGGTGGACACAATTTAGCGTTGACTTTTGGGTGGATGCAAATTTGCATTGAACTACCTACAACAAGTATCAAGCTGTTAATCGTAATGTTTGCGTCTGATTTTTCGATGTTACTCCGAAGCAAACCTGTAAGTAAAAAAAAAAAAAAAAAAAANTATTCTGATTTTCCTTCTATGGAAAAATTATTCCATACGGACATCGTATGCAGAGATGCATGATTTTAATTTTAATTTTTTTTAAAAAAAAACTTGATGGACGATTGAGATTGAACAGCGTATGCATATGCTGTCCGTATGGAATAATTTTTCTTTTCTATGCATATAAATTCTACTATTAATTATACATACCAACTTCTAATTTTTTTTGCAAGATTCATGTTGTACTTTCATTGTGAACTTTCTTGCCAATCATAATTTTAATATCAAATTATTAAAGACAAGTTATCCAAAAATTTGACAAAAAAATTAACGCTCATCTTTAAACTTCACTTGTTTTATCTTTTTCCTTGTTTTGTAAAAGAATAGTATTATTCACAATAGACTTTAAAGTAGTTTTGGACCATCTTTATGCCACTTACCTAACAATTCCTATCTATTATCAATTAATCCAACTAGTAACAGATAAGAAAAAAGAAAATCTGTACACACTATTGGAAATTTCCCGATTAATGTGTGAGAAATTTCTGACAAAATTTTTCGTTAAAATGGGCGTTACTAATTGGATTTGCATCGACTTTTACGTTGGTTTTTTATTTGCGTCAGAATTGGCGTCCACAATCCGCTATGAATTTTTGTCGACGAATCACTTGACGTAATTTTAACATCGAATATGCGTCTACCATGGTCAACGCAAATTAGTGTCGATCAGGGTGGACGCTTTTTGGTGGATGCAAATTTGCATTGAACTACCTACAACAAGTATCAAGCTGTTAATTGTAATATTTGCATCTGATTTTTCAATGTTACTCCAAAGCAAACCTGTAAGAAACAAAAAAAAAAAAAAACAAGCAGAGCGATTAGATTTCCACATGCATGCACATAACAAATGCAAGCATCATAATCATATTTATTCATCTTCACAACTGAAAAAGGAAATCACTAACATGCTTAAACAATGATACCAAATTAAATTTAAAAAATGGATCTAAATATTAAAAGTTCACAACTAAAGAAACTGAAAGTGCACTTAAATTGAAATGAAAATAAAAAATTATAAATCCTTATGACGGGAGAACATCAACAAACATATAATAAATATCCTAATGCTGATTTTTGTCCTTCTCAATAATGACACATATGATGTTTGCCCCGCATGATCAAAACTCTCCATCCAACATGCTAAAACATCTTAAACCTTCTGCCCGCCTTCACACATCTGTTGGAGCTCTTCATTCATCAACATGACTTGCATGACAAGCTCGTCATGTTGAGCCTGTAACGAGCTAGGGCCACCCACAGCTGCAGGAGAGCGGTCGGCCTCAAATATTATGCCTTTTGCATCTAGGTCGTACACATTCCCCTTCTTCTTTCTTGTCGCTTGCATCTGCAACTCAAAATCAAACTAAGCAGTGATAGACTGGCTACCACTGCTGCTGGGGGACTGTGAAGTCTGACTAGCCATCTCCCTCTGTCTTCTTCAACATAACAAGAATCAAACATTAATTGTCCTTTTAAACATTAATTGCCACAAAAAAATAGAAAATAAAATTTTTAACTTATATTGACACTCCGAGTATGGTCGGAGACCCATTATTGTGAGTCCAGGCGTCAATGTATTAGGGCATACAACTATGTAGCGGATGGCTCTCGATCAAGCTCCTTGGTCTTATACATGATCAGACTAACATAGGAATCACATAGTTACATAATTTGTTAAATTTCTGAATTTTGAGATAATTTACTAATCTCTGGTAGTGCTCTGCATGGGGGATCGAACCTCCAATGTGGAGTACGACCTTTCTGGCTTCNAGAATCACATAGTTACATAATTTGTTAAATTTCTGAATTTCGAGATTATTTACTAATCTCTGGTAGTGCTCTGCATGGGGGATCGAACCTCCAATGTGGAGTACGACCTTTCTGGCTTCCTTCGTAGTCCATTTTAGCGGCTTTCTTTCTTTTCCTCTTGTATTCCAAAGAGGCCCATGCTCTGTTCAACACAGTCAAGACATCTTCACCCACCTACGTGGGCCTCTTCCTCTTCTTATGTGTTGTGGTGAATATATCCCCAAGCCGACGCCTATCACGAACCTCAACAATCGGTCGAATATGATGTTAATGTTTCATTGACCAATAGAATGATCTGTAAATTAGAAATTATGTAAGTTTGATTAGTATAAAAAAATTTGGATTTAAAATGTTTTTTCAAAATAAAAGATCATATCTTGAACTCCCAAAACTACATGTTTAGAGTCTAACCGAGATACGTTTTCAGGAGAGAAATGTCTGATCATACCGACTCCGAATGATCTCATGCATCTAACGGGCGGCCTAGAAGGAAAGAACGTGAAATTGAGATATTAATTACAATAAAAATTGAGATGAAAATCGAAATTAATCGAATGTAAAAAAAAAAAAAGATGACTTACGAGTCTACCTCTGACACAACATACGCTTTGTCAGAGGATTCGCCCATCTAAAGTCCAAGAATCATGGTGCCCATCATATTAAAGGAGAAATATGAATTGAAAGCTGGTGTAGGTGTGAGAGGTGATGCCTATGAGGGAGCAAGTATGGGAGGAGGGACAACAGGAGGAGTGATCACAGTGGATGTAGTAGTGTCAAACCTCTCAGCATGAGTGTTGGGCTTCTTTAACCTTTGATATGCTTTCCCTAGAGTCCCTAAACTACAAGGTTTCTCTGAGGGATGAGCACCTGCCATTTGCAATAGGAACAAAAATTATTAGAATTAGTAAACAGGATTAGTATGTAATATGAGATAGAAAATTAAAAGTAGAACAATGTAGAATGCCAACATGAAACATGTTGTGACTATGTATAAAATCATTAAAAGCAAGTAGGACAACTATAGTGTAAGAAACAAAAGTAAAAGTAATAAGATGTAGAAACTAGTCATCTAAGTATACATACTATTTCTTAGTATGTTTCATTAAATGAGATAGCTGATGAATAACTTAAAATTTCTTTCATAAATCTCATCATCATTTTTATCCATATCTTGAGGTACTTATTTATGAAGCCCCGTAGTATACTCTGGAGGTATCACATCATCATTAAACTACGCTAAATACAAAAATTAGACCTAACTGGCTATTGGTGAATGAGTTTGATAATATTTTTCATCTTAATTGTTTTTCTTGATTTATCCCCTGCTCAATTAGGATATCAAATATAATAAACTTGACTGGTCTAACATGCCTGAATAAATGTGTCGTACTTTGCATATCTTCGTTTTATTTTAACTTCAGTAATATCATAAAGGTTGAGTATTCGTGTTCTTTGATTAGGAACAAAATCAAATTACTCACAATTGAACATGTTGACATTGTGTTCAACATAAACCGGATATTGCAACTAAACTACTTCATTTAGTATGTCATAATAGCTGATCTCATTGTATGTGTGTGTTTTTCATCTAACACAAATGCCACAATTTTAAGTTTATTTTCCTTCACACCAGGAGCTCATATGAAATCTGTAACTGTTCATATCAAATATTTGTAATTCTTTGACACTATGATTAGGCCTATAAGCAAGATCTTATAAGCCCTGGTATGTGATTCTTTTGCTTATATAATGAACCTAGAAGAGGTTTCAAAGCATAATTAGTTTTACTTTGTAAGTTAAAATTACATGATGCATTGGTGAATTGAAAAGTTACTTCAACATACGTAAATTTAAACCATTAAAATTTGCTTTTTATCGTCTTACTTACAAGAGAGACATCCCCTATGTTCAAGCTCTTGGTAAATAACATGTGGAGTACAATGTTATTTTTATGTCTGAGTAAATTAGTATATCATTTTGGATAATAACTAACAAAATTGTTGTTTAATTTTAATCTTATTGAAGGAATGATTAATCTTCATCATAGTTCATTAGAACATACAATGTAGCTGCTCAAAGCTCTCTATCATTGAGGTAGCATGTACCATGCTCACCTAATGGTTCGCTTGATATCTAGAATACAAATAATTCTAATTACGAAGCCATGTCACCAACAATTTTATACATATGCTGCCCTTGATCAAAGTAATAGGAGTAAAAATTTATTGTCCCCTGTAGTAGGTATGTCAAGCATATTGAAACCTCCGGTCATGCTTTATTCTTAACATTCTTTTTATTTTATTTAGAAATCTGTACATTTGAGTCATTTTAGAAAAAAATAAGATAATATTTCACACTAAAATAAAAGACACATCTCTCAAAAGGATACATTCATTTGTATTACACTGGACCCCCCAATATAGCCTTATAACACAGTTGTATGGGCAGATGTTCCATTGAGTAAAAAAAAAGGAGGAAATATCTATTCGAGCTTGCATAACAGTAAAGAAATATTTAACGTGTAGATAAGAATGCTATTATTTATTTATTTTTTGCACATTTTTATAGATGAGATTGCATATTAAAAAAATGTATTTTGATATTTTTCTTGCAGGTATACTAGGTATTAGAAGTAAAGAATCATGGAGGAGACTTGGAGCAAAAGAAGCAAAAAGAGATTGGTGCCTAGGCATCGGACCCCTGAGCACCTATGAGCTTGTGTCAACCCTGACAAATAGAGAATATGGCGCTTAGGACCACCCATTTAGTGCCAAGACCATGCGATACTAGCGCTTGGGAGTCACACCCTTGGCCACTTATCCACCCATACCGTTCCTTGCATATAGAGAGCTTTAAGCAGTTTTGGTAGCTCGGGAAGTCTGTCATGTAGAGTTTCTAGGAGGTTGTGGAATGGTTTCTTATGCTGAGAATAAAGCTTATATATATGCTATGTATCAGAGTTGTTAAAGGATTGATGAAGGGGGTTTCTAGGGTTATTCAGTGTGGAGAAATTGTGAGGGTTAGCTTGCGCAGAGTCTATCCTTCTACTTCAACTGCGAAGGATAAAGAGAGCCTACAGAAACAACATCTAGTAGTCAGGAGGATCATTGGTGGAGCATTTTCAGGTCAATGTTTATCTTTACTATTTTATTTCTGTTGTAAATATTTGGATTGTGGAATTATCTAGTTTCAATGACTTGGTGCATTGTTTCTTTCATGCTTCTTGAGTAAATTTCCCTACCTTACTTTGTGATGATTAAATATGATGTGTATGAATGTTAAGTATTGTGAAATTACTTTTAATTATAGAATATGATAATTAACCTTTAGATCATCATTTTCTGGACAAGTGAAATGTTAAAATGTTTTGTGAACCAAAATGATTAGGGAGAGCTATGGTAGAATCAACTAGGTTAGTCACATTGAACTAAGTGGTATAGGTTGATATGCCTTGTATGGAGATGCAAATGTTAGGGAAATATTCTTTGACGGGTTCAAAACAAGATTTAAAGAATTAAAGTAATTTTAATCAATCTTTGTTATGCACTTGGGAGAAGGTTTGCTCCTATTTGTCACTGACCATATTTACAATTTGCACTTTACATTTCCTGTACTCCACTTACATCATTTCAAGGGTGGGTTTCTTTAGAACCAACTATTCATCAAGTTAACACCTCATTAAGTAGGATTTTGGTAGGATATCAATTTTAAAATTGCTTGCAATACAATAGGATTAGTCTATAAGACTCAAACCCAATCAAAATTCTAGGCTAAGAACAAAACTAGCTGGCTTGAACTTTTCTTATTTTGGAATCACCTCGTTCTCTATGGCATCAAGATTCTGGACTCTAAAATCAAATACTACTGATATGAAATATGCACTTTCTTGAGCCCTCAGTGTGTAGTTTCACCTAAAGACGGGTATCAAGTTTTTGGCGTCATTGCGAGGGAGCGACAAAGATTTAACATAGGATATTTTAGTTGAACTTCAATGTCTTAGACTTGAAAACATATAACATTAATTATTTTTTCATTTTATTTGAAGAATTAAGAAAAATCAGAAATATTTTTGTTTGATTATGTGTGAATCTTACCTATTAGATTCTCTAGTTCATGTATGTGTAGTTTAGGACCTATAAGACTTACACCATACAATTATGAGCTTGAGAGAACAATTAGGAAAATTATAAAACAAAAGAGACTTGAGCAACTCATAAGGGAGATGACGAACAACCCACAAAAAACCCAAAAAATCTGGAACCAACCCATGAACTTCTAAATTCCCATAGACCCTTAAAAGGCTAACCCAACGATTGATGAAATTCATTTAAGCATTTAACCCCTGCCGTAAAAGCTAGAAAATTCCACTAAACTCTGCTATCATCCAAATTGTGCGAAATAACCAATTTGGGGGAACCCTATTTAAGGATCCAAACTTACACTTAGTGAGTTTCTTAGAACACTATGCCACATTCCTTTTTCTTTAGGCTTAGGCTTGCTTCTTTTTCTTTAAGAGACAAGGCCACAATGTGGTTAAACTCATTAGCACTTAGGACGTTGAGTGACTTAGCCCAGAAACTTTTAGCTAATTATTTCCCTGTTGACCTCACTTTTGGTTGAGGTCTAGAAACTTCTTTAGTAGCCTAGGTTTAGCCATAGGACTTTCCTNCATGCCACATTCCTTTTTCTTTAGGCTTAGGCTTTCTTCTTTTTCTTTAAGAGGCAAGACCACAATGTGGTTAAACTCATTAGCACTTAGGACGTTGAGTGACTTAGCCCAGAAATTTTTAGCTAATTATTTCCCACCTTCAAAAGCGGTTAAACTTAAGAATGGTATCACTTCATTTTTCCAGTATGAAGGTGAGTCAATTTATGAAGCTAGGGAATGATTAAAAAAAATCTTAGGAAATGCTCCCATCATCCACTGCTCAATTGGATGATAAGTCTAACTTCTTACAATGGTTTAGTAAGATCTCTTAAGTTTATTATTGATGTCACCACTAGTGGGTCTCTTTTATCAAAGCCATCTAATGAGGCCTATTCTCTGATTGAGGGGATGACCACCAACAAATTCTAATGGCCTTCTGATCGAGTGAAACTCAAAAAGGTGGCAAGTGTACATGACACAAATGTGCTTTCAATTTTAACTTCTCAGGTAGCTGTGATATCTAAGTAGCTAGATTAGTTTGGGATGAACCGACCTTAAGGACAATAAGTAATTGAGGAAAATTCATTCAGACAATTGGTTGATGCTAACACTTCTTCACTAGAGACTATAAATGTAATTAACAAATGGACGAACAACCCATATTTAAATTATTATAATCCCAATTGGAATAATCACCCAAACTTTAATTGGAATAACAATCAAGGTGAAGGAAACCAATACTGGGGGAGTAATAATAATCAATCTAACCCTTTTGGAAATTGGAACAAACTAGGTAGTTTGAACCCCAGACCTTTTTATCCTTGAGGATTTAACTCTAACCCACAATTCAAGGAGACGAAGATTTCTATAGAGTAAGTTGTGTTGCAAATGGAGAATCAGTTACAAAGCCAAGGAGTGGCTATTAGGAACATAGAGAACCAGTTGAAATAGATTACAAACTCACTTATCAGTCTATCCCAAGGAACTCTTTCAAATAACACTGAGATCAACTCTAAAGAGAAGAATAGTGAGCATGTAAAGGCAATCAAGTCAAGGAGTGGAAGAGAGTTGGAGGAAGTGGTCCAGAAAAATTCTGAAATGGAGAATGAGAATGTGGAACCTGAAAAACCTATAGAAGAATTTTCCAAGGATTTAGGTAGACTAGTTCCACCCACTAAAAATAACACAAAAAGACCACCACCACAATTTTCTCTAAGACTCTAGAAAAAAAAACTAGATCAACACTTTTCATGGTTCTTCAAAGTGCTTAAGAAGATGATAGTTAACACCTCATTTACTGAGGCTCTATAGTAGATACCCAACTATGTGAAGTTCATGAAGGATATACTGAAAAAGAAGATGAAGTTTGGAGATTATGAGACTGTAGCCATCAGTGAGAAGTGTAGTTCTATCATTCTCTCGTTGAGGAGTGCAGTTTTATCATTTAAAAGAGGTTTCCTTAAAAGCTTAAAGAATATTTGGATCTTCACTATTCATGTGAAATTAGAGAGAGGTTCTATGGGAAGGCTTTAAGTGATTTGGGTGTCAGTATTAACCTTATGACACTGTCTACTTTTAAGAGTTTAGGATTAGGAGAAGTGGCCCCTTCTGCTGTGACCCTTCAACATGTTGATCGTTCAATCACTTATCTAAGGGGGTTACAGAGGATGTTCTTGTAAAGCTAGAAAAGTTCATCTTGCATGTTTATTTTCATTGTGTTATATATGGAAGAAAATAAGGAGATCCCAATCATACTAAGTAGACCTTTCCTAGCCACTGGTCGTGCTATGATTGACATGCAGAAAGGAGAGTTAATGATGAGAGTGAATGATGAGGAGATAACATTCAATATATTAAAATTTATGAAAATCCTTTTTGATTTTAATGAAGATTCATGCTATAGGATGGATCTCATTGATCATCTGTTAAGCCAGAAATTCTGAGAGTGTTGTGAAGTTAAACTATAGGAGAAAATTTTGATCAAGAATGAAGTGATGGAGATTGATGATGAGTCTGCTTTATTAGTTGAAGATAACCCAAAAATAGTTAGGGAGAGGTATGAGATACTTGATACAAAAAAAAATTAAACCTCTTGTTCCTTCCAATGAGGAACCCCATGTACTTGAGTTTAAGGTGCTTCCCAAAGATTAAAAGTATGTTTACTTTTAGGAAGTCATCTACATTGTTGCTAATCATATCCTTAGATCAGATTAACTCACAAGAGGAACAATTAATGAATGTTCTGAGGAGTTTTAAGAAAGCATTTGGATGGACCTTAATAGACATAAAGGGGGTTATCCCTTTGATATGTATGCATAGGATCCATATGGATGAAAAGTATAAAGCTCAGGCGGATCCTCAAAGGTGATTAAACCTTGTTATGAAAGAAGTTGTAAAGAATAAGATTTTGAAGTGGCTTAATGCATTTATTATCTATCCTATTTTAGATAGTGCTTGTGATAGCCTTATCCAATATGCTCTTAAGAAAGGAGGAGTGATTGTTTCAGTAATTGAACATAATGAATTGATCCCCACTAGTCATGTCACTAAGTGGCATATATGTATAAATAATAGGAAATTAAACTTTGCTACTATGAAGGATCTTTATTTCCTTTACCTTTATTTGATCAGATGTTAGATAGACCAGCTGACCACCCATATTTTTGCTTTTTGGATTGGTATACAGGGTACCATCTTCTTATTGCTTTTGAGGATCATGATAAGACTACATTCATGAGTACTTATGGGTTATGTAATGCACCCGTTACATTTCAGAAGTGCATGATGTCAAATTTTTTAAACTAATTAAGATAGGAATAAAAGTATTTATGGATGATTTCTCAATAATTAGCCCTTCATTTTATTTTTGCTTCAATCATCTAGCCATGATACTGAGTTGTTTTGAAGAAACAAATCTGGTTCTCAATTGGAAAAGAATACCAATTCATAGTCTCAGAAAGAACTGTGTTAGGACACAGAATTTCTGATAGAGGTGTGGAGGCAGATCCAACCAAAATTTATATTGAAAAACTTCCCCCATCCACTTCAGTAAGGGAAATTAGAAGTTTCTTGGGACATCCTGAATTTTATCAGCGATAAATTAAGGATTTCTTTAAAATCATCAAACCTTTATACCATCTAATAAAAAAGGATGTAATATTTAATTTTGGGCAAGATTTCCAAGCTGACTTCAATACTTTAATAGCAAAATTTGTCACTACTCCTATTATTGTCTCACCTGATTGGGAGAAGCCATTAAAACTAATGTGTGATGTGAGTGACTACGCTATTGGGGCAGTGTTAGGATAAAGGCATGATAAAATATTTCAGGCTATATACTATGCCAGTAATACCCTTAATAAAGTTCAAATTAATTATAACACTATTGAAAAGGAGCTTTTGGCTATAATTTATGTGTTTGAAAAATTTAGAGCATATTTGATTGGTACCAAGTTTAGTTTTCATACTGATCATTCTGTTATTCGATATTTGTTCTCAAAAAAGGATGTCAAATAAGGTTGACCAGATGGATAATGTTACTACAAGATTTTGATATCAAAATAGTTGATATAAATGCACTGAGATCAGATAGCACATCACTTATCGAGATTGTATTAGGGAAGTTCATGTAAATATGATGAGGATATCAAAATTTTTCCTGTGAGCAACAGTTTATTATTTCTAAAAGAAAAATTCCGCAGTATGATGACACAGTGAATTACAGAGTCAGTGATACTCTATCCTATGATCTGACATACCAACAATGAAAAAGTTTGTTCATGATGCCAGATATTATTTTTAGGATGACCCATATTTATATAAAAAATATAAAGAACAATTAATTGGAAGGTGTTTACCCATAGAAAAGACCTAAGATGTTATTAGAAAATGTCATGATTCCAAATTTGAGGGTTTGGAGTTTGTGGAATTTCTGCTAAGTTTTTACAATCTAAATTTTATTGGCCTACTCTATTTAGGGATTTAAATGAATGTATCAAGACATATGACTAATGCCAGAGATTAAATAATATTTCTAAGCGAGATGAAATGCCCCTGAGTTTTACTTTAGAGAATGAGATTTTTTACATTTGGGGTTTAGAATTCATGAGACCCTTTGTACCTTTGTTAAGGAATTTGTATATACTCATAGATGTGGATTATGTCTCAAAGTGAATAGAAATAGAGGCCCTACATAATTGTGAAGCTTAAAATGCATTTATATTCTTAAAGAAGAATATATTTTACAGATATGATATGCCTAGAGTGATTATTAGTGATGGGAGAAGCCACTTTAGGAATATAAAAATTGAGGCATTTGTTGCAAAGTATGGTATAAAGCATAGGATATCCACTATTTATCATCCTCAGAATAGTGGATTGACAGAAGTTTCAAATATAGGGATAAAAGGATTTTGGAGAAAACTGTCAATCCTAAAAGAAAGGAATGGTCTTAGAAACTTGATGATGCTTTGTAGACATATAGAATTGCTTATATAACATCTATAGGAATGTCTTCATACAGGCTCATATTTGGCAAAGCTTATCATATGCTAGTTGAATTAAAGCACAAATAATATTGGGTTGTTAAGGAGTTCAATTACAGTATGAAAGAAGCTGATGAGAAAATATTGCGATAGTTAAATGAACTTGATAAAATTAGACAAGAATATTATGAAAATGAGAAAATTTATAAAGAGAAAATGAAGAAATGACATGATAAAAATATTCTTAGGAAAAATTTTGAGCTTGGACAAGAAGTATTGTTGTATAATACACGATTGAAATTATTTTTAAGAAAACTTAAGTCCACATGGTCAGTACCATTTATTGTAGTAAAGGTTTATCCTTTTGGTGTAATTAATATTAAAGATCTTAAGAGTGATAGAGTGCTTAAAGTGAATAGAAAAAGACTTAAACCATACGTAAGAGGTAAGACATGTGGTAGATGAGGTCTTGATTTTGTGTCATCCTAAAAAAATATATCTGGTATCGTCGGGCTGAGAACGTTGAACTAAACACTTCTTGGGAGGAAACCCAAGTTTGTATTACATGTTAATGTTTTATAGTGTGCTTGAATATATGTTCTTGTGTTTGTGTTTTTGTGGTGATTGTTTTGTTTTACCTAGGAGTGTATGACTTGAGGGGGAATAAATCTTGGGTAAGAGCATTTATTCTTAGAATTTTCGTTCTGCCTGAACTTTGGCATGTCTTTTTATAGTAGAAGGATCAATTTCATACTCTACAGTCAACTTCTTCTACGAATGTTGGGTTATATAGGAGTCATACTGAGTTTATACATGGGACAGGTCCATCTCAATGTGATACTTCTTATTGCCGACCTTGTTCTTCTATTAAGATGGTTTTTGTGTCCAAAGATTAGATGGGGTAGTAGATGATTCCTCCATCGCACAAGTCCAGGTGTATATTTTAATTATCTGGGTATCACATTGAGATTTGTAAAATAAAATCCAATTCAATTAGTTTACTTTCTATCTAGCTGATCAATTGGAGGTATATTGGTGAAACCAATGAATTAGAAATAACAATCTTATTGAATTCCCAGTATATTTTCATTATCAAATACTTGAAAGCACCCGACAATCAACAAAGAAGGATTCCATTGGAGATTAGGAATTAAAGGAGAGAGATATCATGAGAAAGATTATGAGTGACCTTATTTATCAATAGTTATATGACACTACGTGTGATTAAGGCTTAGAAGGGGGAGTGGGGGGGTTAGGTGAATATTGCAAATCAAGTGACCATACAAAATTAGGTTTGGGTGCCTAAGCATGACCCACTCGGGCACCTAAATACTACAATAGGCAAGCATCACCTAGGCACTGCTACTCGCTGTTTGGCTATTAAGCCCTAAACTGAGCCAGTTTACTTCTTTTACGTAAATTTCCTCCCCCTACTCTTCGTCAACAATTGAGAGGTGAAACTTACGACATTCATTTTTCTTTCCATTTCATTTATCCAAAAGGTTCTTGTGAGTGAAAATCACTTCTAAGAGGTAAATTTCACTCCTTTACTCCTTTCCTTAGATTTTCATCTTGGATTTTTGAATTTTTTGTGGGAGAACGTTTGGATTAGAGATTTTTTGGAGAATATTGCAAATCAAGTGGCCATACTAAATTAGGTTTGAGTTCCTAGGTGTGACCCACTCAGGCGCCTAAATACCACTATAGACAAGTAACATCTAGGCGTCACTACTCGTTGTTTGGCTTTTAAGGCCTAAACTTGGCCGGTTTACTTCTTTTTCGTGAATTTCCTTCCTCTGCTCTTCTTCGACAATTGAGAGGCGAGACTTAGGGCATCCATTTTTCTTCCCATTTCCCTTGATCCAAGAGGTTTTTATGAGTGAAAATCTCCGTTCCTTTGTTTTTCATCTTGGATTTTTGGATTTTTGGTGGGGAAAAGTTTGGATTAGAGATTTTTTGGGAAATATTTAATTTTTTTTCTTAATTTGCATCTTATTTGCATCCACATTACTTTCAATCATTGTTCCTTGTGATTTTCATCTTATTACTTCTCAATGGCCCCTAAAACAAAGGGTGGAAAATCAAAATCTTTGTTTAACAAGAAGAAATTTGTAAGCTACAAAGCAGAAGAGTGTTACAATGACTTCTTGACATTGAACAAGTTGATTGCTGAACGTGGATTCATCCGCCTTGGAGGTGCTGTTGAGAGTATGATTGTAAATCAACATTGGGAGGATTTTTATTATAACACCTCTATAGCTGTGATTTCTGTGGTGAGAGAGTTTTATGCTAATCTCCCTGAGGCTTCTGATGATTTAGTCTATGTGAGAGAGAAACAGATGGACATCTCTCCTTCCCATATCAGCACTTTTAATTTTCTTGAGAGATGCCCTTGATATTTTCTACTTCCATTTCACTTTTATAGATATTCACTTAGATGAGAGAATTAGATTTTCTATTGATGGTAGGGTGCTTGGAAAATTAGAAATGATCATAAAATTAATTTTTCTTCATCTAAGCTCAATGCAGCCTCGAAGGCTTGGCACTACTTCATTTATGCCTAGCTACTTCCTTCTACCAATTTGAGTGAGGTCACCAGAGATAACACCTCTTTGAATTTTTTCATCAAAACCATGTAACCTATTAATATAAGGTCCCTTATCCACCATTCTATAGTTAATACCACAAGGGGGGAACTACTATCGGGTTGGGGCATCCATCTACCATCTTCTTATTATGCCAAAATTTAGGTGTATCTTTTGAGAGTTTGGAGGAAAGCTTCAACATTTAAAGCCTATCTCCAAGAACAACTTGAATTTATATGATGAACACACTATTTTTTAGTGTTGGGCCTAGTTCTTCTAAACCCTCTTCTTCTCAGTCCTTTACTTCCTATTTCAAGCCTCGTCCTTCCACTAGTCTAGCTTCTATTTCAAAAAGTTTGGGTAAGATTGAAAATGATATTATCATTATTTAGACCACACTCTATGATCTAGCAGATAACATGTCACATATGGATTGGTAGAGCAAAAGCCAATGTGATAGGTTTGCTATTTTTCAAGCTGCCCAACTGGTAATGTACAAGAGGAATCAGTGGATTGGATGCGGCAATCCCATTAAGTTCTCTTTATATTCTCCCTATCAGACCTACGAGAATATCTAACTAATGGAGGAGGACTCTAAATAAGAAGAAGAGGTTGAAGAAGAAGAAGAAGATGATGATAATGATGACGAGGAATATAGTTTATTTTCTTTTATGTGGATGTTTAGGATGTATCTTTATTCACTAGTACTGATATTGTTTNATTCAGTTAATTTTAATAAATCACAGAAAATTCATAAAATTATGAAATTTTGGCCAAATAACTTCAATTAATTTTAATAAATCACAGAAAATTCAAAAAATTATGAAATTTTGGCCAAAGGATTCTGGCCTAGGGCTAGCTCACATAAAAATTTCAAATGATTAGGAGTTGTCTTGATCATCGTTTGAAATTTTCTTTAAAAATACATATTTTTGAATAAAATAATTATATGAATTAAATTAAATTGTGAAAATTCACATTATCTCCTCTGATGTCTTAATTGACCTATCAGTAAGGTTGCATAAAAATTTCAAAGTCATTTGTCTT
>JXCR01120822.1:56951-72587 GCA_002079205.1 Phalaenopsis hybrid cultivar
ACAACAACAAAAGGAGCCTTCCCGAGAATGACTTCGAGATCTCCAAACCCCGTTCCAAACTTGATGGTAGTAGCAACATTGTGGGCCTCACGGCTAGTTGGCAGGTTGCAGGTGAATGTTAGCGTTGGGTTGGTCATTGCAGCAACTTTACAAAAGAAAGGCTGGGGTTAGTTATATGGCCAAAGTGTTGTAGTTTTAGTGCAAACACTAAAGCTAACGACAGAGAAGTCTAAAGACCAGATAAAAATTTTAAAATTTTTGAATTTTATGTAGTATTAGTTCAATTTGCAAAATTGAAATAGTTTAGGACCCAGTACGGGACCCAGAAAAGCAAGATCATCCCCAAAAAGAGACAAAAATGCAAAGTTTAGGACCCAGTGCGGGACCCACTTTATACAACGCCCAGGTGGAACTAGTCCACNCAAATCACCACGAGTTTGATCCTATGGACTCGTCTAAGTGCGAAGAACGCATCCATACGGCTAAGGTACCATGAAATCAAGTTTAAGTAAATGAAGAATCAAAATAAGCTCGGGAGTAGTGAGACGAACACATCCATATGGTTAAGATGCCATGAAATCAAGTTTAAGTAAATGGAGAATCAAAATAAGCTCGGGAGGAGGAAGAGTTTATACTTTGCTCTGAGAAGGGAAGCTTCGATCAGAGGTGCTCGGCACGTTCATTGGGGTCCAAGGAGGCTAACTCTGAGAAGGGAAGCTTCGATCAGAGGTACTCGACACGTTTGTTGGGGTCCAAGGAGGCTATGGATTGAGTCCCTGACCTTGGTGTAAAGTCTAGGTATGAATTCAACCAAGCTCGATTTCAGGTGTTGTTCTAGAGTTATGGTAGAGTCTCTGTGGAAGGGGGATTAGATGGGGCTCTAGCTTCTTTCACTTTTGTGAAGGTGTGGGCACAAGCAATTGAAGTTTGGTGGAGTGTGGATGTGTATTGGGTTCTATCCTGGTTTCCGGCAGGGTTTCAAGCTCAAAATTGAGCTCGGGCAATGGGAATGGGTGAGGGAAAATGATTGGAATGTACTGAGGGGATCTTAGGGAAGCTCTGTGTGAAGTTTGGAGAGGCCTCTCTGAGAAATTTTCATCTCCTTCTCATGGCCGTGGAGGTGGCTTTTTATATAAATGGGGTTATGGTGGTTGTCATGGCTCTCCCATGGTTGTGGGAGGTGAGTTTTTATAAAAATGTCCATGGGGTGGCTCTCAGGGCATAATCCTATGGTCGTGGGAGGTGAGATTTTATAAAAAAGGCCATGGGGTGGCTCTCAGGGCATAAATTTGGGTGCATTGTGGTGCTTAGGTGGAGGGCAGTTCATGGGGTGGCTCTCAGGGCATAAGTTTGGGTGCATTGTGGTGCTTAGGTGGAGGGCAGAGGAGCTCATAGTTTGATTTGGATGAGCTTGCCTCTACGATTGTTTTGGGTGAGGTGTCATGGGGATGGCTCTCAGTTTTAGGCTTTTCCGGCCACTAGGCTGGCTAGCCAGCCAGGGGGAGGTGGCTAGAAGCTCAAGGAACCCAGAGGAATCCATCACAGCAATTTAATGCAAATGTGCTTGGATTTGGCAAAGATATCTTAAGCATGTGCATTTTTGGAAATAAGATCCCTTAATTTGGGGGATCTTTGGTCCATGGCTTGATTTAGGTTATCTTTGGTCCATGGCTTGATTTAGGTTATTTTTGTGAAATAAGATCCATTAATTTGGGGGACCTTTGGTCCATGGCTTGATTTAGGTGGTTTCATGGTGTTTGTACTGGTCACTAGGTCCAACTAATGGCTGTGGTGGAGTTAATTTGGTGGCTTTAAGGTTGTTAGATCAAATTTAGTGTATGTGTCCAAGTGGGTGCAAATGACCAAAACTTGGGTTTGGACAAGGTTAGCCACGTCAATTGGATCAATTGATTGTTTCATTTAGTGTAGATGATCATAAGTAACAACTTTGGTGAAGGATGGAAGTGGTTTTGAGTTCAATTGAAAGGTCAATTTGAAGGAATTTTGAACTTTAATCAATTTGGTCATGTTGGGCTAGGCTTGGGTTTAGCTTGGGTTAGCCTTGGGATAAGTCCAAATTAGTTATTGTAAATGGTCAATAGGGACCTCATGAAGAGATTTCAACATGAATTGGATGCCAATTTGGAGGTTAAGGCAATCAATTGGGTGAAATTTGGGGAGACTAATTTGGGAATTTTGGATTTAGGCCAAAATTCAATGGATTTGAGGCTTCACCAAGGCCAATTGATGATTGATTTTGATGTATAGGAATGTTATAAATATTTTTCAACATTAATTGAGGCCAATTGACTAGGCTATGGGTTCAATTTGGTGAGATTAGGTCATATGGTCAAAATTGGGGTTTTNAATTTGGTGAGATTAGGTCTAATGGTCAAAATTGGGGTTTTTCCTCAAATCAAAATTGGGCTCAAATCATGGACCAATTGAGCTTGGATTTGGTTTAGTTTAATCATATAAAAAGTGAATTTGAGTTTAGTATTGGAATTGGGGTCAATTGAGATGATATTGATGGACATTTGAGTTGGATTTGGGGAAATTTGGATCTTTAAAGAGCAATTCGGGGATTTTGGCTAAAGATGGTCAAATGGGCCAAATTGGGCCATGTGGTAGTTGAGAGAAATAAAATTGGGAATATTTGGGATTTATTAGGATTTTCTGAGAATTTTTGGGATTTTGAGCCCAAGAGGGGTATTTTGGTAATTAGGGGTGTTTTAGGGGTAAAATGCCAAGATGGGTATTTTGGTAGAGTTGAGGTGCCAATCATCACCAATAATCCATGGACTAATGGAAACTCCATTTTGGGTCCTCTAGATAGTGGTCTTAGCTAAACCATAGCCCTAGGGCTAGTAGGTTTAGGGGACCATCTACATGAGTATCCCAAAAGATCAAGGGATCTAGGCTAGAGAATTGAGTTAAGGGTTATGAGTGATTGTGGGTGCAGATTAGTGTAGTGAGTGCCTTAGCTCCAGACCAACACCCAAGGTGTAAGTGATTGTGAGTGCAGATAAGTGTAGTGAGTGCCTTAGCTCCAGACCAACACCCAAGGTCAATCCAGCAATCCTAAGGGTGACTCATCTTGAGTTTCCCCCACAGTGACCCCACCTACTAAGTACTTAGAGATAAGCAATCCTAAGGGTGACTCATCTTGAGTTTCCCCCATAGTGACCCCACCTACTAAGTACTGCAGCAATCCTAAGGGTGACTCATCTTGAGTTTCCCCCACAGTGACCCCACCTACTAAATATTTAGAGGATGAGAGCAATATATGAGTGTAGTGAGTGCCTTAGCTCCAGACCAACACCCAGGGTCAACCCTAAGGTCCAGCAGCCCTGAGGGTGACTCATCTTGAGTTTCCCCTATAGTGACCCCACCTACTAAGTACTTAGAGGTTGGGACCAACATGTGGAACTTCAGGTTGAGTAAAGAAGAGGGTAGAATTTCTAATGGTGAGGGTGCCATGTCTAGTTTTCTAGGAATATTCAACAGGAAAAGTCCTATGGCTAGACCCTAGGCTACTAAATGGGACAAACTAAACCTCAACCAAAAATGAGGTCAACAATGAAAATGATATTAGTTTGGTAACTTATATACATGAGTTTTTTGATAGACTTTAATTTGCTAGTCAAAATATTTTCATCTCTCTCTAGTCCCGCTCCCTCTCTCTCTCTCTCTCTCTAAATCTCATTGTATGTCTTTTCCCGAAATAAAATTTTGTTGACAATATGAGTTCAGGGTCCATTCAAAACTTTTAAGTAAGAATGATTCAATCAATGATAAAGAATTATTATTCGAGGAAAATCATTAATTATTATAAGTTACATTTCTAGTATATACATTCTTAAATAAATTGGTTATATCCTCGCTTCACTCCAATCTTTTTTTTATTTTATGTACTTTATAGTATTATTTTATTTTTCATGTTATGTTATAAGGAGTAAGAAAAAAATCTGCTTTTTTTATGTTCGACTAATTGATTGTCTTAATTCATTATCTATTCATTTTATTAGCAATCTAGATTGAAGTGAAGAACTATTTTTCATATTTGTGTATTACATCATTATTATCATACATCACTGTGTTGGCAAATTACACATTGCTTTTATTGAAAAGAAAAGATAAGGGTCAATTTCATTATTATATTAACATTATCAGATATATTAAAATTATGCTTTTAGAAATATTGAATGTGATATTAAAAATAAAATTTTTCTTATTCCACCAAAAGAATTAGTTTTTTTTGTCTAACCAATTGGTCCTAAAAGTAGTGCTTCATCTTAAGAAAATAATTACTGGTGATACAAATGATGTGGTTGTGAAAAGTAAATGAAGGCCCATCCTCATTAATGACATGCTATTAGGTTTATAATTGGCAGGCCCCACTGCAACTCACAATATCCAATCAGTCTACTAAACAAACAATAATATGCATATACTATGGCTCAAACATGCTTCTTGTATAATGTTGGTGGGCCAAAGCCCAAGTTTCAAAATTGTTTAAGGAAAAAAATTATGTCATAATGCATTAAAGAAAATTTAGTATCAAAAATTTTATATTATGGTAAATATAATAAAATAATTTAAAAATTATTTAAAATAAATTTAGTAATTTCAAAAATTTTAATTATAAGAGCTTAAATTCCTATCATGACCAGATCTTTAATTCAATGTTCCAAATGAGTTAGCTTAAACCTTATTATAGATTTGCACCACTTTTAACCATAACATTAAGGGCATTTTGTGTGATCATAAATGATATGATATTGTAATCTCAAGTGTAAGTAATGATTTGATGGTAAGATTTGATTGTGAGGCAAGTTATAAGAAAAATGAATTCATTTGGTAAATTTACAAGAAATGTCAACCATTTCACACTTTAAAAATGACTAGAGCATCACAGATATAAAAAAAAGATACAGTAAATGGTATTTTTTATATGAATTATAACCACCCTAAGATTGTTTTTAACGTCATGAAAGATTTTAGTGCACCATCGATAATTCTAGCTATTAAAAAGTTCTTACAGTTTTATGACTACTATCATTCTAATTTTGAGTAAGCTTTAAAATCATTCTAACTTTGATGATGAGAAACTAAATGTACTTAGAGATTTTTTTTTAAAATTATGACAACTATAAACTGTTCCAAATAATTGTATTTATGTTTAAGTTTCTAAGGGCTTAATTTTAGATAGAACTAGTTCTATCATTACCTAAAAAGGATAGGAAGATCAATCTTACACTTACTATGATGGTTGGAGCCAATCTCACCATAGAATATGAATCTCATATTTTGGAGTTTAATATGGAGTTCCTTGGAGGAGGCATCAGTATGTCGAAGAGAAGTATGCCCCTCGCGGGGCAGACCAAGTACACCAGTAACGGGTCTCCTCCCTTTATCTATCTTCGGGAAATTTTCATAAATGGTAGTATATGGTATCCTCAGATCCAGATGTAACTTGAATAGTCATATTCTTATGGACTTTGGAGAAACAATGGTAGAATCTGTGATGGTGACAATGCTATCGACATGGCTTCTGAGCCAGAATCTAACTAGAACACAGGCTGGAGGCACTTCAACTATTTTCTGGAACTGGCATACAGATTTGATATTTTTTGAGATTTCCTTCTTCATTTGGGGTGAAATACCACATCCCAATCACTTGAGTAATTCAATGACAATATACGACACCTTAGAAGATAGTCTTTCAAACATTATACAGACTTTGGTGATAGGAGTGGGCCTCTCCTTCTCCTTACCATGATCTTGTGTTGACGGCAGAGCAGCGACAATCCTATAGAGGCTCTCATCTTCAGTTGTGTATGCCAAGGGATGAAACCTACTCCCTTAAAGGAGAGGAGAGGTTTCAAGTAATTTGAGTTCTTCCTGATGAGGAATCTCATCAACATATACTAATTCTGTAGCTCGAGCCCTGACGATCCTCTGAATATTTTGGTTTTGATCTCATTTTTGCTACTTGGTCAGTGGCTTAACCTCTGAAATGGAACCAATCTCAAATGCTGATAGTAAGGTAGTGAATCCATAAACATGATCCTCTTCAATCAGAACTTCTTTACCGTTAATAGACTGTATGGTAGGTACAGTAACAGTGAATCCAGCAGCAGTAGGTGTAACAACTCTAGAGCGGACGGAGGTAGGGATGACCGATTTAACAGGTGTCAATGAGGTAGTGATCTACACCTTCTTGTAAGAAGGGAAGTCATAGGAACATTTCAAATCAAACTTAGCAGACGACTCTTGAAATTTTGAAGCAGCAACCTTCATGACGATGAATGAGGTCTTGCCTACTATGACCTCAAATTCATCAAAACTAGCTCTAAACATCATCATTGGTGCAATGTTGCGGGCATAGTGGTCAGTAAGCAGGTTACAAGAGAAAGTGAGAGTATTGAACGCCGTCATAGCTGCTTCAAATGAAATGTTTCGATGGTTAGTATTGGCTAGCACTTTGTAACTTCAGTGCGAACACTAAAAATTAACGAAGGTCATTATGTGGACTGGGCACATCCTTTCTTATTTTCATTTTCAAATTTATTGTTTAGCATTAAAAAGTTTTGATTAAAAATAAACGAGGGTGAAGAGTCTTAACTTATTGGCTTGATTCTTAAAATAACAAACCAAAACCAAAAGATACGAGGAAATGACAAAAGTTTAGGACCCAATGCAAGACCAACTTCTCAACGCACATCACCCACAAGAAACTAGTCCACCAACACACCTATTAGGAGTCTGACCCACAAGGAAAGATAAAGTCCTATAGGACCCCTGAACCTCTCTATTTAGAGATGGTCAAACAGGCAGACTTGAAATTCAAAAGACTTGATTGTACTTACCCATGAAAGAAATGGATGAAATATATCAACAGAAGAAGGGTACTCTAGTCCATGAGAGATATGGATACATTACTAATATGTGAAAACAAAACATTCTGATTATAATGGAGAGAGAAACTATTCCTTAGTAGAGTTGCGAGAAATATTTGGTCGCCAAATCGGGAAAAATATATTCAATTTAATATAATATACATTATAATTTTGGAAAGTAATATTTTAATTTTAAAAATATGAGACCGAACTGATCTCATATAAATAATAGTTTAAACAAACCATCACAACAATACAAATGATATACCTATCCCAAGGAATAGACATATTACTTGTCAGTCAGACTCGATAAAATAAACTAATGAATTTATAACATCACTTTTTTTTTTGCGAACCTTTATGTTGACCAATAAGTTCACCTATCTAATATAAAAGATTAGATAGTGTTTATACTAAGTTGGGTTCTTAAAGTTTCCTATAAGGGCAAATTACTATACTTAATTACATCTTAAATAGTCTATCACATAAGAAAACTCTCGATTTAGAGCAGAAAGTGTGTTTTCAAGAATTTCAAGAAATAACACTCTTCAAAATGCGTACCAAGGAGTGTCAAATGGGAGAGGCTAGAATTTGGAACATTGTTATGGAATCCAAAGGCCGAAAATGAGGAGTTTTCATAGATTATGAGGAGAACCTCAATTACTTTCCAAACTATCATATAGATTAGCTTCAATTTCGAGAAGAAAATTGTTGAATGTTTCACCTTACCAATTATTATTAATTAAAGCTTACATTTTATGACACAATCATAAAAATAACATAAAAGATAGTAGGATTTATGTCGTGAGAAATGACAACCTCAGAGCTTAAGATATTTTAGGGCTTAATTTGCACAACATGACTGTGTAAAGGCTTAAAGATGAGTTGAGGACTTAACCAAGCTTCTCATTAAAGTAGTAGTCCAAAAGTCTAGGGCTCAAAAGGTTTAAATAAGGAGTTATGTTCAATCATTATGGATGGGGGGCTAAATTTGATTAGAGCAACACTGGTTAGGATCACACAATTCTCGTATTTCAGTACTACTTTTTCTTTTGAATTTAATTAATTTAAACGATTATTAAGTACATTTAAACTGGGGAGGTCTTGTTAGCAACCGTGGGTTACCTTATCCGAGAGACACCCATAAATTCAAAAGAACATGTTATGAGACTTTTTATTTAACTGTTTATGAAAAAATATTGTTTAATTTTGAAAAATGGTTTTGTAACTTTAAATTTTTGAAAAGATTTTGCAGGTAAAGCAAGTACATGTGCGAAATTGCAATAATATAGAGTGAAAGAAAATTGCATTACAAAAAAATGTAAATGCATACTTGTCATGTTCTCCTACTCCTATTGAAATGTTAGAACTTTTGACGTATATATAATTTGCAGGAAGTTTTAATAATTTACAATAATAGAAAGTGAAGAAATCTAGTTTAAGGTGTATTTACCGAATCCTAGGTCATAACTTAATGGATCCCTAAAGCTTTTAATGGATGATTATTTTTAACAAAGAATGATAAGTTCACTTGTCCTTCAAAGTATCTAAAGGATCCTGAAAAATGTTCGGGGCATAACCATAAAGAAGTTTTGAAGTCCTTCGATACATTTCTAGTTCATTTGATCTTTATATATTGCTCAATTAATCATCCAAATTATGATTTAGTTTCAATGAAATAATACGCCTTATGCTCAGTGAACCTTGATACTTTAATTATCCCTATGAGTGGGTAACTATCACTCAATTTTTCATCTATGAATTATGTGAGTGGAGGTCCCTAAGGGCAAATTAATCGATGTTTCATTTATGAATTTAGCCGATTAAAATTTTGAGTTGGGCTAGCAGTGTTTTTAAATTATTCGTGATTAGTTATATTATCTTTTTTAAATGTCACTAAACAATCTAGGATTAAGCGTAGTTCATGGTTTAGCCCATTAAAATTTTGTGGGTAAATTTCTAATTTTAGGAATGTCAAATTAAATGAAATTTAATTCTCATTGAAAGATCATATTTATCATTTCATAGCCAATTAGGGTGCTTTAAATAACTTATTATCTTCCTGGCTTAAGCCCTCTACCGTAGGCTCATCTAATATAATTAACCTCCAAATTTGTTAATTGAGGGAAATTACGATTATGCCCTTGTTGTCGAAGAGTGAGGAATTGGTTTCTACCTCTTAATCTGTTATGTTTCAATCATCCAGAAAAGTCAATTATGATCACACATTGCCAATTTACCCTTCAATTTAGCCTAAATTTTAATTAGAGCTCAAATTCCATAATTACCATTTTCTCCTTTATGGCCTTATCACTTCATAATTCTTTAAATTCAACTCAATTAACTTTGATGTTCTCAAAGATTATAAAAATATGTGAGGAGAAAAAGTGCTTTCTCTAATTTTTATTTTATTTATATATTTATTTTAGCTCAAAATTAGGATTTTCAATGTTAATTTATTTAGTTAATCAAAGTAATGTTTTTGTTCATGGAAAAAATTATTGGAGTAAGTACTAGATGAGCGGACAACTTGGACAAAATTTCATTATTTCTAGAATTTTTTTTAAATTATTATAATTACTTATTGATATTAGTGATTAGTAAAATGAAGACTATAATTTAATTTCAATAATCACTTTTTATCTTTTTTATAAATTTTCTTGAGTCCAAATTATTTTACTTATTATCCAAAAAACAAACTTTTTTACTTGTTATAAAAAAAACAAACTTTTTTACTTTTGTAACTGTTATTTTATTTATCATAATTATTTTAATGGAAAATTAAGCAGAACACTATTTTGGCATTAAAAAAATACATAACCAAATTAGAAAAATTAAGAAAAATATTTTAAAGTGTCCCAAGTGATGGAGGACCAATTAGGAATACTTTGGGGCATTTCATATTCTTGTAATTTTTAATCATTTTTAATTATTTTAAGTTTGAAATGTAGATCAAAAATACATTATTTATTTTAAAATAAAATTTATATTTTCTAAGTGCCTCTGATCACAAGGAACTCAAAAAACAACTTTTCATTATCTTCCTAATTATTGTTAATTTTTTATAATTATTTTAATGCAAAAATACTATGTTACATTAAAGAATTGACAATAGTAATCAAATTATATCAAATGAGTTTCATATTTTATATAGAGTTAAAATAGTTATTATTTACAGTGTGGAAATAGTTTTTTTTTCAATTTTGAATTTTATTATGTTTATTTAAGTTTTTATGTATTTAAATGATTTAATTTGCTAGAAAATTGTCTACAAATATTAAAATACATTTTATAATTTTCTTAGAGTCTCTGACCACAGGGAACTTACCAAAAAAAAGTCTCATATTTTTTTAATTTATAATTTTTTTGTAAAATTAATTTAAGCAAAAATAGGTCAATAGACTTGAATATTAAGGTTTTAGAGCTAGAGATGCTCTGTGACCTTGGAAAAATAAGAGAAAGTCCTTATAGAGATGAGGAATCAACCACTAAAGTTTCAAGCCATGGTGATTAATGGTTACCTAATTAAAATTAAAATTGTTCAGAGAGTATTTATTTAATTAAATGTCGGATACATGTCAAATAATTTTTATTCTTATTCCACATTATTTTACTACACCAAGTTATGTATTTTCTAAGTTTTTGAATTAAAAAAAAAATAAAATATAACAAATTTTCCTACTTGTTCATGTCAACCTACGACGCTCCAAACTTTCCACGCATCGCCGAGCTACTCGACACCTCCAACCTAATTCAACACTTATTTGGTTTGTGCTTTATGTTCCACTTCCTCATCCAACTACATCAGAACCGAACGTCCGATACGCGCGCGATTGGATGGTCTTTGCTCATTGTCCCCAACTGGACTGGCCCGTGAACTGTCCACCTTCTAGGCTTAAGTTCTCTCACCACACTCAACCAAATCACATGGGGTTTATTCAGATACCTTCATATAGTCCAAAAGAACCTATCCATATAGTCACATGCACATGAATTTAAAGTTTTCTTCACAAAAGTCCAAACCGAGCTCGGTTTGGAGGAAATGTAGTATACCTTAGTCTTAGAGGGGATGCTTTAATTAAATGCTTGGAGAAGCTTCAGTGGAGTCCAAAGAAGATGCCTGGAGTGTTTCTTTCTTTGGGCAAAGGTCTAGGTTTAAGTTCAGTTAAAGAGAGTTGCGTCCTTGGTTTAGAGGTGGGCTAGAGGGCTCAGAACAAGCCATTTTTGTTGGCATAAATTTTTTCGTTTGGCCTAAGGCAGCTTAAGGATGGTTAAGTTTGGATTTTTCTGGAGTTTTATGTGATGGCAGAAAAGGCCCTAATTTTTTAAATCAAAATTGAGCTCAGATAGTTGGGGCTATGGTTGGGAAATGGTTTGAATGCGCTCAAGAGGTCTTAGAGAAGCTATGGGAACAATTTAACAGAGTCAATCCAAGGTGATTATTTGTGGCAAAGATCCACTTGGTTTAGCTACTTATGGGAAGAGATCCCCTAATTTAAAATTGATTTATGAACAGTTTGAAACTCAAATTTGGCGAAATTGGTTTAGTTATGAGGTTCAAATAGGGGGAATTTGAGTATATAGTCAAAATTGGAAAGTTTAAGTGGGATTGAATTGAGTTTCAATTTGGTTCAACTGGGCTTCAACTTTTGTTTCAATTGGGATTGGGCATGATGGATTTTGATTTGAAATTGAAATTGGGGATGATTGAGTTAAAGTTTATGGAAATTAGGGATAATTGGGCCTTGAAGGAAAAAAAATTGGGATTTTGGTAAAAAATTGGTCAAATTGGTCAAATTGCACTTTGTGAGTGGTCAAGATTGGATTTGGAAGTGTTTGAAATGATTTGGGAGGCTTTGGGAAAACTTGGGCTACTGAGGGCATTTTGGTAATTTTGGTGAAGTTAGGGGTGTTTTGGGAATTTTGAAAATTTTGGAATGTTTTATGCAATTTAAGAGGTTTAAAAGAGTTTGAGATGATTTTTGAACTAAAATTGGTAGTTTGAATAATTTTTGAAATAGAAGGTTTCAAGGGTAAATTTGTAGTTTTGAGAAGGTTTGGGGGCAAAAGGCTAAATTGGGTTTTTGGGAAGGATGAGATCAATTGAGGATGCTAATCATAAAGTTACATTTTTTGAGCCACGACACCAATGGAGCTCTAATTATTGGTCCTACATGTACTGGTCTTAGCCAAACCCTAGCCTAGGACTAAGGTTTAGGGGATCATCCACATGAGTTTTCATAACAGTGAGGGACCAAGCTAGGCATGTTTGGTTAGGATTAAGGTTGTAAGTGGAGGTGAGGTGTTCAAATGTTTGTGTGTACAAGACTGACAAAAGCCACACCACTCAGGGCTAACCCATGTTGGCTCTGACTAAGTGCTAAAGGTTAGAACCAACATATGGAATATCAAGATGAGCAAAGAAGAGTATTAGAATTTCTAATGGTGTGGGTTCCTTTACTAGTATTCTAGGAATAGCAAACAAGAAATTCCTATTCCTAGATTCTGGGCTTCTAAGGAAGAGGCTAGGCCTCAACCAAAAGTGATATCAATAGGGATCTCATTTTACGAATAAAATAATTGAGAAACTAGTTAAAAATTATGATATTAAACATCCGATCTCCACTACTTATCATCCTTAGACCAGTTGTCTAGGAGAATTATTTAATCATGAAATTAAAATAATTTTGGGAAAAAAGTCTAATATATTTGATTGATCTATTAGATTAGATACTGCATTATAACCTTATAGGATAGCATACGAAACTCCTAGGAATGTCCCCATATAGATTTTTTTTGGAAATACTTGTTACTTACCAGTAGAATTGGAGCATTGATCTTGTTGGTCTATTAAGTTGTTTAATTTTAATTTAAAAGGTATTGGTGAGAAAAGACTATTGCAACTGAATGAGCTTGATGAGATAAAATATGAACCTTATGAAAATGCTAAAATTTATAAGTAAAAAAAGAAAATGATAAAATTTATGAATCAAAACTAATGAACTTCCTCCTGTTGAAAATTCCATGTCTAGCATTTTATTTAGAGTAAGAAGCCATATAATTTGAAAAATGATGAATTCACATTCATTTTCCGCTCTTAAATAACTTTAAAATTTAGTTTTTGGAAGTTACTAGGAAGAAAATCTACCAAAAACTGATTAAGTCTGCCTTTACAATCGTCTAAATTCATTTCAGCAACTGCAGTGCTTCTAGCGCCTGATGCAAGCTCTCTAGAAAATGGCACCTCAGGTGCCAAATTTGGCACCTTTGGCGCTAATTCAGATTTTTTCACCATTTCATTTTAAATCCAAATAACTATTAAATCTTTTATAAATTTTGGTAAATAAAAATGTTTTAAAGTATTTTCTCAATATGTAAGTCTCTAAAGTACACCAAATTCCTAAAGAAAACATAAATATAGATGTATATGAAATAAAGCTTATAAAAACAGATAAGCAATAGAAACAAAGTTAAATATGACATGCCTCTCACAAAGTGCTAAGTTTAATGTGTCCGCCCGACATTCCCAATCTTTACTCCAGGTGCCCAACGTTTCAGTCTCTTTAAAATTTTGCCTTTGACCCTAAAAATATGCTTTCACTCTGTGCCCATTCACCTTAAATATCTTTCCAGTCTTGGGATCTTCAATATTAACAACTCCATAAGGATAGAATTTTACAATTTTGAATGGCCTTGTCCACCTAGACTTCAATTTTCCAAGAAATAATTTCAATCTTGTATTGTATAATAGAACCTCCTGTCTAGGCTCAAATTCTTTATTTTTAATCTTCTGATCGTGAGATTCTTTCTATTTCTCCTTACATATTCTAGAATTATCATAAGACCGATTCCCAGTTTCTTCAAACTCATTCAGTTGCAATAATTTTTTTCTCACCAGCATTTTTTAAATTAAAATTAAACTCTTTAATAGCTTTAAAAGTTTATGCTCCAATTCTACTTGTGAGTGACAAGTCTTCCCAAAAACTAATGTATATGGTGAAATTATTTTGTGCATCTTATAGGTTGTCCTATAAGCCCATAATGTAGTATCTAATGTAGTAAACTAATCCATTTTATTAATATTTACTTTTTTTTTTCCAAATTTTTTTTGACTTCACGATTATGTACTTTTATTAACCAGTAGTTTAGGGATGATAAGCAATTGCAATCCTATGTGTAATATTATATTATTTCACCAACTTTTCAATTTGATTATTTTGAAAGTGAGATCTTCCATCAGTAATCATTATTCTCAGCATTACATATCTTGTAAAAATAATTTTGATTGAAATTTTTGAAACACTCCGAGCATCACATCGAGGTAAAGCGATTGCTTCAATCCACTTTGTTACATAGTCCACTGCAATTAATATATATATATATATATATATANTCTTCACCAAATCTGAAAATTGCATCTTTCTCCAATAAATGGCATAAAGGCTTAGCAATTTTTAAAAAATCTTTAATATATCTCCNTAAAATTGAAAATTGCATCTTTCTCCAATAAATGGCATAAAGGCTTAGCAATTTTTAAAAAATCTTTAATATATCTCCTGAGAATCTAGCATCTCCTAAAAAACTCCAAATTTCCCTTTCATTGATTGGATAAGGTAAATTAGTGATCACTTGAATTTTAGCAGGATCTACTTCCAAACCATTTTCTGATATTTGATTTCCTAATACAATTCCTCATGCCACCACAAATTGGCATATTTTCCACTTAAGGACTAAATTTGTTTCTTCATAGAGGTTAAAAACTTTTAAGAAATGTTCTAAACATGAGTCTAATGAAGTTCCAAAAACTAAAAAATCATCCATAAAGATTTCAATCCGTTTTTCAATTAAATCACAGAAAAAAGTCATCATACATCTTTAAAATGTAGCAGGGGCATTATATAAACCAAAGAGCATTATTCTAAAAGAAAATGTACCATACAGACTAGTAAGCATTATTTTCTCTTAATCATCAGGATTTATTTGAATTTGGTGATAACCATGATATCCATCCAGAAAACAAAAGTATTTATGCCCAGCTGGTCCATCCAACATCTGATCTAGAAAGGGTAATGGAAAATTATCTTTTCTAATAGTGATGCATTAAAAATATATGCATTTTTAGATCCATATTTTATACTGATTTTTAGTGATATTGAACTTTAATGCAAGATATTTTTTATGTTTTATTGCATGTTGTTAATTTTTAGGACTTGGAGCAAAAAGGAAGTAAAAAGAAAGCAAAAAGGATGAAATTTGCAGTCAGAATAAAGATTTTGAAAAATTCTTAGCACCAAAGGCACCAGATTGGGTGCTGATGATGCCTTTTAACAGAGAAGACAAATTTATATAAATGGCCTCTGGCGCCAATGATGCCAGAATGGGCTCCGACGGCACTAGTGTCGGTTCAGGCTTTGTTTCAAGAGGATTCGACAAATTTAGATGCTTTTTGAAGAGTTTTTTGATGCACCTATTGGAGAACCAACCCTATCCTATATTTAGAGGTGAAATTGATCAGAAAAGTCCTCCTCCTTTACCCTCATTTACTTCTCTTTGGACTCCTCCTTACGACTTTACATTATTCTACACCATTCCCCACCATTAGTTACTAATTTTCTTTATAGTTTTGAGTTTTTGTGGTGAGTTTATGTGTGAATTTATCTTTAAAAAGTGTAGCAGAGAGAGGGAGAAGTGAGAGATTTCTTCTTCCTACATTTCCTAAGAGAGGCTGCAAAGG
>JXCR01120824.1:0-11310 GCA_002079205.1 Phalaenopsis hybrid cultivar
GTCCCTGGTTTTCTCCTTTTCTTTGCTGTTTTAATTTGCCAATCCTCCTCAATTGTTTGTTTTAATTCATTAATGCTTGGTTCCTTTGGAGCTTTGCCAGGTATCTCTATGATGATTTGCTTCCCCTTCTCAGCATGCAAGGGGGATGTGGGTGTGACAATTGTGATTTCAGTATTTTCCTTCCTGATTGATCTGTATAGTGGGACATCAACTTGGATGTTGGGTTCATATAGCTCTCCAAGAGGATCAGCACTTGGTGGATCCTCATTAGTTCTTGGGGGTAATTCTTCTAGCCCTGGATTTGTTTTATGTCTCTTTTCTAACATAATTTCTTCTGCAATGCTTCTTATAGCATTATCCACAAATTTTTCAGTAGCTATGTGGTTTCTTCCTGCCATCTTCCTATTTGGGGGATGTAATCTGTAACATTTATCTGTAGTATGCCCAAACATCTTGCAATGTGGACAATAGTAAGGCTTCTGTTCAGCTATTATGTCCTGTCAGAACCCTTCAGCATCAGAACCAATCCAGATTCTCTTCAGTTCAGGGAGTGTGATATATCTTTCAACTTGAATTCTAGCAAGGCCAAGTCTAGCCTTATTATAAGTGGGAGCATCCACTCTCAGAGGTGTTTCCAGTGCTCTACCAATGTTAAATAGAGCATTGAGCTTAAAATAGGGTAGTGGTAAACCAGGTAGCTTAAACCATATGGGGACTACAGGAGGTTCTTTACTAGGGTCAAAACCTGGAGTCCATTTGATGATCTTCATAACTGTTCTAGCAATGTTAACAGATTGTTTGGCAAACAATCTTGCATAATCTTCCTCAGCTGCCAATTGGATTAGAAGGTGCCTCCCATCCAAAAGCCCAATTTTCCAATTGCCTATAAACTTAAGAGATTCAAAAAAACTTCTAACTAGTTCCATTTTAGGATGTCCTAGCTGAAATTTGCCTACTAGAGTGAACTTAACCTCTTCTCTTAAAGCATCAATTTCCTTGGTAGTGAAATAAATAGCTTTTTCACCCTCTTTAGATCTAAGAGGGTGAATACAAGGACTACTTCCTTTTACAGCAGCAGTATCATGGAATTCCCGTGGGATTACTAGAAGGTCATAGTCTTGTAATGAGTCAGTGGATTTTCCAACCACTCCAGCATAAGTTGCTTCTGTCCATTGGGAATCAGTCGAAATATCAATGGAAGAGGTCATCATCCTTCCAAAACAAGTAGGTTATGGTTTAACTAGACAGTAAGAGCTATCCAGAAGTAAACAGAGAAACCCAAGAGAGTTTTCTCCCCAAAGAAGCTAGCCACTTCTGATACCCAAGGAGACAGCAGCAAAAGAGACCAGTGGAGTTTTCCTCCCCAAAGGGAATTTAGCAAAGAATGAAACCTCAAAAAACCAGGGGAAAAGTGAATTCCCCCAGAAAAAGTGGGACAAAAGAAGAAGAAACCAATGGAACAGTGCCACAAAAGTTAGCAGGGAAGGAAGCAACATCCCCCAATGAAATAGTGCCAAGGAAGAAAATGCAGAAACAGTAAAGAACTCTACCACCACCAACTGACAGCAGTAGCCACACTCCTTCATCCTGCTAGAAACCCTAGCAGAGCTTCCTCCCCAGCCGCCAGCATCTTCTCATATTCATATATATATATATATATATTAAAATGAAAAGAGCAACTAAGGCTCCTTACATGTTTATAAAGAACCAAATGGGGATTACAAGAGTTGGAGAGATATACCCTCCCAAAAGCTGAAAATGAAATAGGGAATATATATATATATGTATATAAGAACATCTCTAAATAGAGTAGGCTAATAAAATCCAAATTGCAAAATTTTATGAACAGTTTATCATTCCCAAAATGACCTCTAAATTCAGAATCATGATATTTTTGGATAATTCCCTGAATTTCTTTATAAGGAACACATCGTCTCATTACTAAATATTTGCATTACTTGTGCTAATATGGGTCATCTGAACAATAAGATTTTGCATCGTGAATGATGTTTTTTTCCTGTTGTTTTGTCATTCCATATGGTAAAATACCATTAATAATATAATTCACAATATCAACATATTAAGTTAATTCCCATTCTTTTATAACATAAAGTTGTTCATCGGAAAAATTTTCATCAGATTCTTTTTCCAAATCAAGTATTTCTTCCTGTTCTAGCTTAGATAGATGATCAACAATTTGATTATCAGTCCCTTTCCTATCGACTACTACAAAATCAGACTCTTGCATCAGAAATACCCATTTAATTAATCTTGGATTCACATCCTTCTTTTGCATTAAATATTTAATTGTCGAGTAGTCAATATGCACAACACATTTAGCTCTAATTAGATATGACCTAAACTTATCGAAATCATAAACAATGACTAATAACTCCCTTTCAGTAGTGGTGTAATTAATTTGAGCATCATTAAAAGTCTTACTAGCATAGTATATAAATTTAAAAATCTTATCGTATGTCTGCCCTAGAACAACTCCAACTGCATATTTACTAGCATCACACATTAATTCAAAAGGTTTCTCTCAATAAGGTGAAACAATTATAGGAGCAATGATTATTTTTCCTTTAATGTTTCAAAGGCTTTAAGGCAATCTTGGTTAAAATCAAATTTTGTATCTTTTTCCAGAAGTTGGCATGAAGGCTTTGTAATTTTTGAAAAATCTTTAATATATCGCTTGTAAACTTCAGCATTTTCTAAAAGTTCCTAACTCCTCTTATAGTAGTAAGTGAAGGTAGGTTTGACATAATCTGGATTTTTGTAGGATCTACTTCCATGTCATTTTCTGAATTTTATGCCTAAGCACAGTTCCTCTTGCAGTCATAAATTGACATTTTTTTCAATTTAATACGAGATTAGTCTTTTCACATCATTCTAGAATTTTCTCTAAATGATTTTTACATATTTCAAATGAAGTTCCAAATACGGAAATATCATACATAAAGACTTCAATCCTTTTTTCAATTAAATCATTGAAAATTTGAGATCATACATCGTTTAAATGTTGTAGGTGCATTACATAATCCAAAGGGTATTCACCAAAAAACAAAAGTTCCATAAGGACTATTAAATGTTGTTTTCTCTTGATCCTCTAGAGCAATATGTATTTGATGATAACTGGTATATCCATCTATAAGACAAAAATATTTGTGCCCAGCCAGCCTATCCAACATCTGTTCCAAAAAGGGTAAAGGAAAATGATCCTTCGTGGTAACAAAATTTAATTTTCTATAATCTATGCAGATTCGTCATCCAGTGACTTGTCTTGTTGGTATTAATTTGTTATTCTCATTTGTCACGACAGTCACTCCTTTATTTGGAACATAGTGAATTGAACTCACTTAAGCACTATCTAAAATAGGATATATTATTCCAGCATCTAACCATTTTAAATGCTCTTTCTGACAACTTCTTTCATCATAGGACTAAATCTCTTTTGAAGATCAGCTCTTGGTTCATGTTGATATTCCAATAAAATTCTATGCACAAAAATTGAATGACTAAATCCTTTAATATCTACTAATGTCCATCCAAAGGATTTCTTATATCATCTCAAAGTTTCCAACAATTGTTGTTCTTGCGTCAGTTAATTCTGAGGATACTATAACAGGTAATGTAGATAATTCTCCTAAGAATGCATACTTTAAATGTGTAGGAAGTGTTTTCAATTCTATTATAGGAGAATTCTCAATAGATGAAATCAAATTCTTGTTGCTTTTTGTAGGATCTAATATTTCAAATTTTTCCTGAACATATTTCAAATCTTCTTTACTCACTTCTGTAGATTCATCTTGAGTTTTGTCCTCATTTTCATAGTTCACATAAACTTCTTCAAAATCCTTTTCGACCGTCTTCTTGAAATATTTATGGCTTAGATATTTGTTGATATCCATTCTGAAGCATTCAATCTCTTGCTCTTTTGCAGGGCATCTCATTGATTTTGCAATATTAAATGTAACCTCTTGATCACTAACTCTCATAGTTAGTTCTCCTATCTTCACATCTATAAAAGCTCTTCCAGTGGGAAGGAGTGGTCTTCCTAAAATGATAGGAATTTCTTTATCTTTCTTCATATGCAATATAATAAAATCCACAAAAAAGATACATTCATTAACTTTTAGCAAAACATCTTCTATAACTGCTTTAGGATAGGAAATCAAACGATCAACTAATTGAAGAGTTACAGTTGTAGGTGAAATGTCTCCTAACTCAACCTTCTAAAAATTGATAAAGGAATTAGTTAATACTGACTCCTAAATCACATAAAGCTTTTTCAAAAAATCTTTCACTAATAGCAAAAGAAATAGTAAAACATCAAGCATCTTTGAGTTTTCATGAAGCTTTTTCTAAATTATAGTGCTACACTCTTCCCTAAGTGCAGCAATCTCATTATCTCCAAACTTCCTTTCCTTTAACAAATGGAATTTTTATCGTTAATTTCCTCAATATTTCTAAAAATTTTGAAAATTGGTTATTTCTGTTTTCTATTTCAATTTTGAGGAAAAGGAGGTGGCAGTCTTTTCAGAGTGATTTTCATTAGTTTGATAGAACATTCTGACTCAAAATAAAAATCTCCACCAGATCTTTCATTTTCCACCTCTTCTTTTTCAACTTCAACTTCCACTTCTTTTTGAACCGTGGTTTCCAACTCTTTTCCACTTCTCAGTTGAATAGCCTTAATTTTCTCTTTGATCTAATATTTAAGATTTATTTTAACATTACTAGGCAACGTTCCTGGAGGTCTAAGTATAGTAGCAATATACCTCAATTGATTTTCCATGTTTCTAATTGCAGCTCTTTGACTTTGTAATTGAGTTACCATTTGTAATATCAATTCTTCCACTGACAACTTTTTGTCCTTACTATGCAATTTATTAAAACCAGAAGGGTAATAAGGTTTATAAGTTGGATTTCCTTGATTGTTTGAGTTTCCCAATGGGTTCGGAGCGCTGTTTTTCCATTGTGGATTTCCAACATTAGAGTTATTGTTACTCTAACTAAAATTTGGATGATTCTTCAAACTAGGATTGTAATAATTGACATAAGGATTATTAGAACAATTATTTATTGCATTTAAGGTATCATAAGAAGATTAAGATTCTATCATTTTTCCTAATGTGTTTTCCTCAAGCACAAATGATGTCTGCGAATAATTTATTCCATATTCATCTATCTTCTTTGATATAACAGCTTTTTTAGCAGCTAACATAAATATTGCATCATAATCATGAATATTAGCTATTCTTTTTGGATTTAACCTTTGAGAGGGCCATTGAGAATTATTAGTAGCCATCTCTTCAATTAAAGAATATGCTTCATTGAATGATTTTGACATTAATGATCCACCAACAACAGCGTCAATGATCGATCTAAGAGATCCAACCAGTCCATTATAAAAAAGTTTGAATTATTAACCAATCTGGCAACCCATGGTGTGGACACTTTCAAAGAAGATCTTTAAATCTTTCCCAAGCTTCATAAATTGATTCTTCTTCAAACTGACAAAAATATGTAATATTGTTTCTAAGCTTAGCAGTTTTGGAAGGTGAGAAAATTTAAATAAATTTTTTTGTGATAAGTCTCCCCGAGTTTTGATAGATCCAGGTGCTGATGAGTTTAACCACCTCTTAGCTTTATCCCTAGTGAAAAAGGAAAAAGTTTAAGTTTGGTGGCATCATTCGACACTCCATCATATTTAAAAGTAGCACACAATTATAAAAAACTATCAAGGTGTATGTTAAGATCTTCAGTTGGTGTTCCCCCAAACAGATTGTTTTGTACCATTTGGATGATAACAGGTTTAAGCTGAAATGAATTGGTCGATACAACATGGCTTTACATACTCAAATAAATTTCATCTACTGTAAGATTAGCATAATCTCTTAAAAGTCTCTCATGATGTTCATTTTCATTTCCAGCATTACTTAAGTTGCAAACCAGTTTGCTAAAATGTTCTATCTCTTTTTATTGTTTTCAAATTTTTCTAATAGTTCTTTCTAACTCCAAATTGTTAGGTACTAAATCTTTAGATCTTACACTACACATAAACAAAAACAATAAGTAATTTAAAAATAAGCAAACACACTAAAATATAAAAATATACAAACTAAAATAGAAACACTTTTTTTTAGTTTAAAATAAAATAATTTAAATTAAAAAATAACATACTACTACTTTACCTTAATTCTCTGGTAACGGCACCAAAAACTTGATGCAAGTGGATTTGGTGTGTTAATTTTACAAATATTTTTTTAATATTACAAAATAAACAGAGTAGATACAATAGTAAATTTGCAATTTAACCCCAACAAAAATAACTTTAGCGAAAAAATTTTTATCCTTTAAAAAATCTTTAAACTGTTGAATCCCATAAATATAACACAAGCATACGTATCGCTCAAGTAATAAAGGGCTCTAATGGAGTCCTAAATATCAATCACATAGGGAAGTTGGAAATACTTATAAGTAAATTCTTAAGATTATAATGTTAACAACAATTTTAAACTACAAAAGTGAAGTACGAAATTCAAATCTAAAGTAAATGAGTGAATGCTAAATAACATGCAATTAAAAGATTAATTTAATTAAACTAATTACTAAACTTTCAAAAGTAAAATTTACAAAAACTAAATAAAGTTTTTGTGCTGAAGGGTTCAAATTTAAGAAAGCATCCTTCCCCTTTACAATGAGTATATGGTTTGTGAAGAAATTAAAAATTATTTANGAAAACTAAATAAATTTTTTGTGCTGAAGGGTTCAAATTTAAGAAAGCATCTTTCCCCTTTACAATGAGTATATGGTTTGTGAAGAAATTAAAAATTATTTAAAAATATATTTATATATAAATTCTTTTTTGCCAAATAGGAGCAATCCTATTCATTACCCTCTTCCAAGTGCATAAAGAACATTGACTAATCCAGACTTTGGTCCTTAATTCCGTGGTTAGGCTGGGAGGATACCAGCTGCTACTCCAGAGCTCCCACTACTCTCTCACCTGAGGGCTAACAATCTAATTTCAGTTTCCAATCAACTGGACCAAATTGGAGATTTTAATCTGTCACCTTAAAATCTCCAATTCTGCATTCAACAAAGTATATTTCCCGATTTATTTGCACTCAACCTAATGGATGACATCCTCTTCCATGGAATTTAATGTGCTTCTCCCAATATTGTAGAAATCATAGCCCTTTCGGAACATATGTTTCTCAAAACATTTTAACATTTCAATTGGCTATATCAAAAAGTAAATGAAGATCAGAGTTCAAATGATCACAAATTATTGACATTTAAAATCATATGAAACAAAATCATATCTCAAAGTATGGAGAATGATAAAGAAGACTACTCACAATTCATGAGAATGATATGACTAAACACAGATTTCATAGATAAAAAAAAGTTTATAAAATAAAGAAATAAAAGAACACAACTTATCTCACAATCCTTCCCAAGCAAATCCATAGAAGTTCTCTTGAAGCACTTTCCCTCTTTACAAGCACTCTCAACTCTCTCTAAAAAGTGTAATGAAGAAGAAATCTGTCACCTTCCCTCTCCTCTTACAATCCTTAAAGAAAATCTCCAAGCCCTTGACTTTCTCCCTTTATCTCATGTCACTCTCTTCTCTTCAGTCCCTATTTAACGCACACTTCAAGCCCTAGACTTCCCTCTCTTTTATTAGAGGTTATCTCCCTTCAAAAATAATTCAAAATTCCCTCCAAAATTGTATCTAAATGTCAACCCTTTTGAATTCAAAAAACATGTCTATTGATCTAAGAGATATATCCCTTCATAAAAGAATCTTTCAAAGTGTCTAAATGTGTTGAATCACTCCATGGGGCATTTAGAACAACTTTCCCTTTCAAAATTCGCGCAAAATTTGTCCTGAACCGCCTAAATCCCAAAGTTTTGGTGCTTCAGGCGCCAACTTGCTTCAGACCGCGCTGTTCTGTGTTTTGGCGCTTAAGTCGCCAAATATGACGCTTCTGACGCCAGCTCTCTGTTTAATGGCTTCGATATTTTGGCTCCAAGTTTCGTCATTTTTGCTATGTTTGCTCCAAATACCTAAAATTGATATGCCTGTAGCAAAAAAATGAAAATACTCCTCTTTAAATTGCAATATCACCATATGTAAGCATTAAATGTATCCTTAAAATAACATATTATTTTTGTGTATAAGATGCCTTACTCCATTAAAGGGTGTTTATACCTATCTCAAAGTGCAGACAATGTCACATTAGGGAGGAAAGCAAAGCAAAAAACACCCAAACAAAGAGCTGATGAGCTACATTGAGAAGAAAAGCTCAGGGACTCACATCCATCCCCAAAGGTAGCGGAAGGGAATCAAAATTTAGGTACTGACTCCAGGATGAGAATTGGAATTTAGGTATCAGCCTCTAAATGAGAATCAGAAGTCACTTACCATTTAAGAGGGTCTTACACCAATCTCAAGAATTTGACTTTGTTACATTGGGAAGAAAAACTTAGGGACTCACATCAAACCCATAAGGTAGCAGAGGGAATCAGAATTTAGGTACTGACCTTATGATGGGAATTGGAATTTAGGTATCAGCCTCGAAATAAAAATCAAAAGCCACTTATCATTTAAGGGTTTCATACATCGATTTCAAGAATTTGAATTTTCTACATTGGAAAGGAAAGCTCAGGGACTCACATCTAACCCAAGAGGTAGCGGGGGGAATCGGAATTTATGTATTGAGGGATGAGAACTGGAATTTAGGTACCAGCCCTGGAATGAGAATCAAAATCCACTTACCATTTAAGGAGGTCTCACACCAATCTCAGGAATTTTAATTTGCTACATTGGGAAGGAAAGCTCAGAGACTCATATCCAACCCAAGAGGTAGCAGAGGGAATTAGAGTTTTGGTACTGACCCCAGAATGAGAACAGGAATTTAGGTCCCCTAATGAGAATCGAAAGACACTTACCATTTAAGGGGGTTTCACATCAATCTTGAGAATTTGAATTTTCTACATTGAGAAGAAAAGCTCAAAGACTCACATTTAACCCAAGAGGTAGTGGAGGGAATCAAAGTTTAAGTACTAACCTCAGGATGGGAACTAGAATTTAGGTACCAACCTTGAATGTGAATCATAAGCCACTTACCATTTAAGGGGGTCTCACACCGATCTCGAGAATTTGAATTTGATACATTGAGAAGGAAAGCTCAAGATCTCACATCCAACCCAAGAGGTTCTGGAGGGAATCATAATTTAGGTATTGACCCTAGAATGGGAACTGGATTTTAGGTACTAGCCATGGAATGATAATCAGAAGAAACTTTCCATTTAAGGGGGTCTCACACGAATCTCGAAAATTTGAATTCACTACATTGGGAAGAAAGCTCAGAGACTCACATCCAACCCAAGAGGTAGCAGAGGGAATCAAAATTTAGGTATTGACCCCAAGATGGGAACTGGAATTTAGGTACCAGTCCTGTATTGAGAATCGAAGCCACTTACCATTTAAGGGGGTATCACACCGATCTCCAGAATTTAAATTTGCTACATTGGGAAGGAAATATTAGAGACTCACATTCAACTCAAGAGGTAGCAGTAGAAATCAAAATTTAGATACTGACCCCCGATAGGAACTGAAATTTAGGTACCAGCCCCATAATGAGAATTAGAAGCCACTTACCATCTAAGAGGGTCTTACACCAATCTTAAGAATTTGAATATACTAAATTGGGAAGGAAAGCTCACAGGCTCAAATCCAACCGAAGAGGTAGCAGAAGGGAATCAAAATTAAGGTATTGACCCCAGGAATTTTGTAGAGATAGAAAACTTATGGAAAGGATGTGGAAACTTGTGGATGGAATCAGAATCCTTGCACCGACCCCAAAATTTTTGTGGAATCTTGTGTAGAGTGTAAAATGTTGTGAAAAGGATATGAAGACTTGTGAAATTTGTGCAAAGTATGAGTTGTTGGAATTTGTGTTGAGAACACAAGAAGTGAGAGAAATGTGTGTACAGAGAACGCAGAGTGTGAAATCCCGAGAAAATTAACTTGCCATTTTTATGATTTTTGTCATTATTAAGATTATCAAATTCAATTTTCTTTTATTTTCCCTTTATTTTAAATTTTAATTTTTTTCAATTATTAAATTATTTTATCGATCTTTGTTCATTATAATTTAAGACCAACACGTTGTCATGCGACTTTTCATCAATTGTACAAATAAGTCAAGTCAACAACATATGCTGAAATCCAACATAAACTTTGTTAAATGGCTTCAAACATGCAGTACAATTGATCATATGTTGAAACTATCCAAAACAACATGCAAAATACATCAATGAAAACTATAGTATCATATATCATATCCTCTCTGCTCTGACGTACCGAAAAAAGTAACAAGTTTCTATCCCCTGGGGTAAGTTTGTGATCAAGTTAACTTGTTAAGCCACGCTTTGGGACAAAGGTTCTTTTGCATAGACTTAGAGGTACAACTATCTCATAGCTCATATGATCGTAGTTCTTCCAATTTTAGATTTGGTTGAAATCCATATGGCATCTTGCTGTTGTCAAATCTTCACAATGTAACCGAGAATGTGCGACGCGACACTCAAAAAATGCAGTGTTTTGCCAGGTTTGCTCCATTTTCCTTTAAAATTTGCACTGAATAAATTGGTAGTAGAATTTCGAATGAACACTTAATTCTCTGAGGCTGACAATATCTATCTCTTTCCTAAATAAGATGTTGCTTTTGCTCATCAACGAAACCGTACAAAATGGTCTGACGAAATCATGGTGATTTATGTGGGGGAGGTATGCAGTGCCCTTCTTCATAGATGTAGATGATGCATCTATTCACAATGCAATCTGCTGGTAGTATACTATCTTACCATTCTCTTGATCATTCTCTTTATTGCAAATAGCAAGGTATCCTCCTCGTCATATCTCAGAATGCCCGGGGAGTTCCCTTGCCTATCCTTGATAAAGTTGTAACCACAACCACATTGGATGGTGATCCTACTTTTTCTATACATCCATTTCTGTGGTTTTAAATTTGTCTTTATCATCAATAAACCAGCTTGACCTTTGTCCCTTAAATGAAAAACGCAATCAAGAATTTTTCTTTCATCACTTTCTGAGAATACTCTAGCATGTAGTTCTAATCCTTTCAAAATATTAACAAAACTTTCATGGATTTCTTCATAATACTCAAACTCTTGCATTTGGACTCTACTCATCTTTCCTAACTCTGACTTACAAATCCTCCATGAATGTCGAGGTTGCTCCTCTGTCTCAACTTTTGGAGGAATCCATAA
>JXCR01120829.1:10281-31624 GCA_002079205.1 Phalaenopsis hybrid cultivar
TTATGTGAACACAGAGTCGTTTTGAAGTGATTTAGTTCAAAATTGGTTTGTCTTCGAAATGGCTTGTGAACGTGCTCGTGTTTGCTCAATTTATATATTCTTCTTCATGTTCGGCTCAAAAGTGACTCGTTTAAATTAACTAGAAAAAAAATGTAGAGTGTTGCACTCAAGCTGCAACATTCATATGTAATAAGACACACAACCGGTTGAACACATAAGATGTGGTGTTTTACATTGAAATATAAATATGTATAATATATATTTATATAAATAATATATATATTTTTTATTTTTAAAGCTAAAATGACTATTTTGCCTCTTATAATTCAAGTTTTAAAAAAATTTATTCGTGTTCGGCTCGCTTAACAAACGATTTAAACAAAAATTATTTAACGAGTTAAAGACGAGTGTTCACGAACAACGAGCTATTTTGACAACCTAGTGGTCATGCGCCGTATTTAATGATGGTTGGACAACAGTAAATCAATCAGAATGATGGCGACAATGAGGATCGTCGGCTAGGAGTGATACAGGAAGGTTGGGGAAGGGTGGAGCTGGCTGCGCGGGCGGGGAAGAGAGGGATGCAGCTGAAAATAGGGGAGAAAAACAATGATAGCACTGCCTTGGTGGCTGCAGCAGGGACGGAGCGGTTGAGATTGACCTGAGANAGATAATTGTAAATATTGGGTAATTGTAAAAGTTATGATTATCAAGCTTTGATGATCAAACACATATTTTATTTTTTCATCTTTGATGAACTTCTAAACGTAAACGGGGTAGGGGGGACAAGATGTGAATGGGACAGGGACTAGAATGCAAAAAGTGAATGAGACAGAGGCTAGAATACAAAAAAGTTATGGGACTGGTGGTCAAGGCTGCTCATCCATCCATTTTAGCTGCCTGCAGCTGCACACATTTATCATGTCTGACCCTAACATAACTCCACATATACCTTCGATCCTAAAAAGGTTGTTTAGGAATTGAATATTCTACATAAAATGACTATTCATATAACATAGAGACAAGAACGTAAATATGCAAAATGGAATTAAGCAAAAGAATGTTTACATCAGATTAAAATATTAATTAAAAATACTGATGAAGTTCTTTTCAGGATGCAAAAGTCACCCAGAAAAACAATGATTCTCATTTGGCCATATAGAAGAAGAATGTCGCAATGAGTTAGCTGGAAAGCAAAGAAAGAATATTATTTAAGAACATGCTTGAAACAGGATAATCACAATAGGTTAATAATATTGATTTGAACTTCATTCTAAATAGAGATTTTTCATACAATTCAATCATTTCACTTCATTTAACAGTGGCAAAAAAATCCCACAATTTTGGTCATTGACAAGCTCGCAGCCATTTTTCAAAACTTAAAACTTCGAGCTTAGGTTGAAACGAGTATATCCAGCTTCATACGTCCCATCCAAGCAACTATCTTTAGGAGCTGCTAGAAGAGAACTTCGCAAGCTCCAAAAAATCTTCATAAGGAGCAATTACATGGCATTATTAAAAACACTGTAGCTTCAAATTTCAACACTAAATTGCCAGTGTCACACTTGAAATAAACTCAAATGAGAAAATATGTTACTATTGCACCAAAAGAAAACCGAAACCCAACGATATTTTATGGCATGTCAGGCGAGTAATCAAGTGTTCCATTCGTTAGATATGTGCAGAACATCACAAAGTCGAAACAAGTAAGTTAATAAGATTCAAAAAAAATTTCTACTCACCGTTCCATACATGCAAATTCATGACAGAGCAATATAATCAAAAGCACAGTAATAAGCCAAATTACATGCCAAATCTATGGCAACAATGTAAATCGGCCATTCCTGCATTGCCTCCGCAGAATTCTCCAATGTGACAAATGACTCCCTCATCAGTCAGCCAAAATGGATCAGACATCTTGATAACTTAACTTTCACGGATAAGGATGGGAAAACTGAATCACAAAAGATCTGCAAACATTTAACAATAAAGCAACACATCTACACTTTTTAAGCAAATATGCGCCAATCATTGATATTTAAAAACACATGTAATGAATAGATTTGACCATAGGAAATACCAATTAGCTACCTTGTTTCCATACCTTTTTCTATGAGTCCAGCAAACACATATATCTTTGGTTAATTTCAAAGATATATGTGTTTGCTGGACTCATACAAAAAGAAACCCATGCCATCAACAATAAGCTAAATATTGGATTACATAAATTACTGGTTGCTCTGCAAAAATTATCGGATAATCTCTTAAACAACATTTTTATTTTTCAACTGCATCCAAAGGATCCGGTGAGACCAATTCATGAAAATTTNATCATGAGCTTTGGTCGCATGAATTGCCATGGATCCTTCTACATCTGCTTATATGTAATGAGAATACTCATAAAGTTCTTACATGTGGCTCTCCTGTGCTTGTGCAGTCACATATAATCTGATTCTTACATGCTTACATAATGTACATCATTTACATACTCTTACATATTTAATACTTCAAAGGGATGCTATGAATGTAAATATACATCAAGGCTTTTGGATGATTCTATGCTTTAGAAACCTGAAATATCTATAGCTGGTTTTATAAGAAATATATAACCTGATTATTCAACTGTTTTGAGAAAGTCCAATATTTGACAATCATGTATTAATCTTTCCTGAAAACTTGAAACTGTTACATATTGGATGCAATGATGAATACAGGCTCTTAATATTCTACTTCCTTCCACAACTTCATATGTATATTTTAACAGCAGTAACCAGCATTTAGAGGAAGGAAAGTTTCCTTGAGAGTTTTATATTTCAGCATACATTTGTTGTGTTAATGAGAAAACTTGTAATCTTATCCAAAATTGAAGAGAATCATAAAAAAAGTTCATGCTAAAAATATGATAATTGTTGTTAATGCATGAAGTGGTCTAAATTTTTTACTTTTCTTTTTTTTTTTTAAATAACAAAAAAATTATGCATTTGTGTACAATGTGTGTGCCTTGAATATCTTTTAAATGAAGTTCACACAATTAGAATGCTAGGCAATTATTATAAATAAACTAAACATTTTAAATCATTATATCTATCTATCTTTCTCAACCTTATAAGAAAACAATGAAGCTAGAAAAAAATAACTTACAATTAAAAAATGTTTCAAGAATTGAGAAGTTGGAGGTAACTAAGGCTTTGTTTAGCGCAGCTGCAGCTTCACAGCTTTTCAGCTGCAGCTGCGCTGTCCCAGGAAGCTGCTGCGGGGAAGCAGCTGCGAGAAAGCTGGCTGTCTGTTTGGTGCAGCTGTGTAAAAACAGCTGCAGAGCAGTTGTTTCTGAAAAAAATGATCATTGTCTTTGTTTGGTAAAATTGTTTAAAGAATGATTGTAACAGTGACAATTTTTTAACTTTATAAGTAAAATTTTTTANGCAATTAAAAAATGTTTCAAGAATTGAGAAGTTGGAGGTAACTAAATAAAGTTATGTGTGAGCATAATCATTAAAGTAATTTAATTTGTTTCATTTTATTTTAATTTTTTTTATTTATTTTCTTATTTTTTATATTAAATTTATGTTCTTAAGTTCTTCAACTAGTAACATTCAATTTTATCTTATAAAAATTAAAGCATTTTATGTGAACACAGAGTCGTTTTGAAGTGATTTAGTTCAAAATTGGTTTGTCTTCGAAATGGCTTGTGAACGTGCTCGTGTTTGCTCAATTTATATATTCTTCTTCATGTTCGGCTCAAAGGTGACTCGTTTAAATTAACTAGAAAAAAAATGTAGAGTGTTGCACTCAAGCTGCATTCATATGTAATAAGACACAACCGCTTGAACACATAAGATGTGGTGTTTTACATTGAAATATAAATATGTATAATATATATTTATATAAATAATATANAGTGACTCGTTTAAATTAACTAGAAAAAAAATGTAGAGTGTTGCACTCAAGCTGCAACATTCATATGTAATAAGACACACAACCGGTTGAACACATAAGATGTGGTGTTTTACATTGAAATATAAATATGTATAATATATATTTATATAAATAATATATATATTTTTCATTTTTCAAGCTAAAATGACTATTTTGCCTCTTATAATTCAAGTTTTAAAAAAAATTATTCGTGTTCGGCTCGCTAAACAAACGATTTAAACAAAAGTTATTTAACGAGTGTTCACGAACAACGAGCTATTTTGACAACATAGTGGTCATGCGCCGTATTTAATGATGGCTGGACAACAGTAAATCAATCAGAATGATGGCGACAATGAGGATCGTCGGCTAGGAGTGATGCAGGAAGGTTGGGGAAGGGTGGAGGTGGCTGCACTGGCGGGGAAGAGAGGGATGCAGCTGAAAAAAGGGGAGAAAAACAATGATAGCACTGCCTTGGTGGCTGCAGCAGGGACGGAGCGGTTGAGATTGACCTGAGAGGGATGTGGAAAGGGATAGAGAATATAATCATTAAACCAAGAAAGAGACACAAGTGGGACACCACTCAAACACTACGAGACAACCCTCGAAGAGAGAAATGGATGCATACGGTTGTCCTAAACAAAAACATGACAAAACCTAACCCTAGAACACTTAAGAAGGTAAACTTTATGTTCTAGTGTGAGTTTGATGGCTCAAAATGGAGAAGAGCTTTGTTANCCAACCCTTGAAGAGAGAAATGGATGCAGACGGTTGTCCTGAACAAAAACATGACAAAACTTAACCCTAGAACCCTTAAGAAGGTAAACTTTATGTTCTAGTGTGAGTTTGATGGCTCAAAATGGAGAAGAGCTTTGTTAGTATTTTGTAAAAAGAGAAGATCGTAAACGCTTAGAAGGTAAATTTTATATAACTATAATTCGGTCAACAATTATATATATTTGAGTGTTTGCCAGTAAAAATAAAAAATGATTAAAGGGTTTATCATATTAGAAGGCAAGGAATAAAGTTATTGAATTATGGAATTGAAATAAGATGTGTCTATCTATTCAATATAAGGTAATTAAAAATAAATTATATAACTATAAGATTAATGAAAGATGAAAGACACTTAACAATACTTAATTAAATTTAATTACAATTATGAAATAATTACACANGAACGCTTAGAAGGTAAATTTTATATAACTATAATTCGGTCTACAATTATATATATTTGAGTGTTTGCCAGTAAAAATAAAAAATGATTAAAGGGATTATCATATTAGAAGGCAAGGAATAAAGTTATTGAATTATGGAATTGAAATAAGATGTGCCTATCTATTCAATATAAGGTAATTAAAAATAAATTTGCATTTGACATATACAACTAACTATAAAAACACCAATTCTATAAAGGATTAAAAAGGGAGAAAATATAGACTTGAGATAGCATGAATAGTAGTTGTTCAAAAAGATTTAGGAAGAGTAGTTAACACCTCAAGTAACACGGCTGAAAAATAAATTTGTTAAATTAAATGATCAGGTACTTTTCCTTGAGGCAACTAAAGCAAATGCAATCTTATCCAATAGCTCTATTTCAATCAGATAGGTTTTCATGGTTTCTGTTAGCTGAAGCCCTTCTTGTTAGGAGAACAGGATATAGATGGAGCTCATTAGCTAAGCTGTTATGGCTCATCTAATACCAGAAAAAAGAAACAGATGAGTTTCACTATTGCTTTGCAAACTATTGATTCTTCTTATATACAAATAGTGGATGCATGGCAAGATACCTTAATCAATTCATCATAGATGAACTTTGCACACTGGAGGCTTGGATCAAGTAAACGGCCAATCTGCCTCCTTACAAGAACTTCAAATGGCACCTAATAGATTCACAAATGAGGTAAACGCTTTTCTTTAGAAGATTTGAAATGAAAGAGAACAAAAAACAATTCAGTCTCTTCATTCTAGTTTCAAAAATGGATTCACTAGTAATTTTCTTAGGTACAAACAAAGCACCCTTAGGACCGGTAGCATTCTGAACAGCCATATGAATGTCCCGTCAGTAACATCCTCACAAGGACCAACTTCCTGCAAGTAAAATGGAAATTACCATCTTTTCTTCATAGTTTTTTCAGAATTAAATTGCCAATGAAATCCATTTAACTAGATAGAAAAACAGTCAGGTTAAACATTAAATCCAAAGAAAATTGTATGAAACTAAAAATAATACAGCAGTATATACAATGCATGAAGTAAGTCCAGCCTCTAAACTGTTCACAAAAATTGACTGGAAAATATAATTGATAATTCCTCATTTTTCCCCTCAATCATTGAAGTAAAAGCTGCACAAAATCTAGCATTTAGATTAATGAAAGATGAAAGACACTTAACAATACTTAATTAAATTTAATTACAATTATGAAATAATTACACAAAGGTTTATATAATTACAATTAATTTGCTAATATATTTATACAACAACAACAACAACAAAGCCTTAATCCCACTACTTGGGGTCGGCCACATGAATCCTTTTTCTCTATTGCNCTAGTACGTCATTTTACAATTCCATTACGTGTAAAAATACTTCAAAAAAAATAATGTGAACTTTATGTAATATACAAGGACCCCCTAGCCATACTTTTTGCATATAAAATGATATTAAAAAATATCCGTCGGAACTTCCAATTTTAAATCTGTCATAGGAGGTCATCTCCAAGAATAGAACAAACTTATTTGTTGCCTCAGAGAAGCACCTAAGCATTCACTAGAGGTTAAGAAACAGGTCCCTCGGCATCAGAGCCGAGGTACAGGGAAGGCAACTATTCTCCAGAGTGGGTTGATCTCCTAGATCTTTGGATCTTCGACAGCCTTGTAGAGTGAATTGTAATCGTTCGATGCTGAGAAAAATGAAGAAGATAAGCCTTAGACTTGGGCAAGTCGGTTGAGTCTGAATCAAGAGAATAACCCTTCTCCACAATGTCTGCCTCGAGTGACAGTTCCTCGAGCGTTTCAGATCAAAATAAAGCAAGAAAATATAAAATTAAGCAATTTACATTAATGATTCAATTGATTTTTGTTCTTTTAAAACAAATCATTGGCTCAATATATGTATGTATAGATGCATAAATACAATCATACATAATACTTATATTCTAAGCAAATTNAAAAAATTAGATCATCCCAACTTACAGAGCATAGACTACAAATCTAATATTAAATATATCACTATCAGATTTACAAAAGAGAATAACAACTTCATTCACAATAAACAACTTTCAAAACGTTATAATCCTTTTAGTATATATTATTTTATCATTAAATAGCGAGCAAAACTCTTCATTTGATGACAATCAAAATTTTAGCAAATGTTTATATATTATAGTACGTCATTTTACAATTTTATTGCGTGTAAAAATACTTAAAAAAATAATAATGTGAACTTTATGTAATATACAAGGACCCCCTAGCCATACTTTTTGCATATAAAATGATATTAAAAAATATCCGTCGGAACTTCCAATTTTAAATCTGTCATAGGAGGTCATCTCCAAGAATAGAACAAACTTATTTGTTGCCTCAGAGAAGCACCTAAGCATTCACTAGAGGTTAAGAAACAGGTCCCTCGGCATCAGAGGCGAGGTACGGGGAAGGCAACTATTCTCCAGAGTGGGTTGATCTCCCAGATCTTTGGATCTTCGACAGCCTTGTAGGGTGAATTGTAATCGTTCGATGCAGAGAAAAATGAAGAAGATAAGCCTTAGACTTGGGCAAGTTGGTTGAGTCTGAATCAAGAGAATAACCCTTCTCCACAGTGTCTGCCTCGAGTGACAGTTCCTCGAGCGTTTCAGATCAAAATAAAGCAAGAAAATATAAAATTAAGCAATTTACATTAATGATTCAATTGATTTTTTTTTTCTTCTAAAACAAGTCATTGGCTCAATATATGTATGTATAGATGCATAAATACAATCATACATAATACTTATATTCTAAGCAAATTTTGAACCGGTCTAATTCAATCGTAGTTTAGCTCAAAATCAGCCAGAAGATCCAACTGAGCCAAAATTTCGGCTCATGACTCAACTCGATCCAAGTTAAAAAAGAGATTCATTTTTTAGTGATATTGCATCATTTAGTTAAAATAATAGACCCAAGAAATAATTTTTGATAAATTGCAGTCAGATAGAAGTGTTACCTTGTAGGTCTGCCAGAAAACCCTGAGTGTTTCTTTTATCATTTTTCTCTTGGCAGTTATATCATCTGTTCTCGAACCATATCATCGAAAAGATTTTATCTGGCTTAAAAAACAGACGTTGAATGAACTTAAATAAAATTAGTCTAATAATTAAAGAACAAAATCATGATGAATTTAAGAATGAATTTATTAAACAAATAATTAAAAATTATTTTGGCAATTACATATAAAGTTTCCTGATAAAAACATTTTGTAACTCTCTTTTTGTATGATTCACCTGAGCAAGTGGACAAACTGTTAGTTATCAGAAAAAAAAATTGCAGAGAATAAGATATATAAGATATATAAAAATTTAAAAATAAAACTAGTGAAAAATAANGTCATCGAAAAGATTTTATCTGGCTTAAAAAACAGACGTTGAATGAACTTAACTTAAATAAAATTAGTCTAATAATTAAAGAACAAAATCATGATGAATTTAAGAATGAATTTATTAAACAAATAATTAAAAATTATTTTGGCAATTACATATAAAGTTTCCTGATAAAAATATTGTGTAACTCTCTTTTTGTATGATTCACCTGAGCAAATGGACAAACTGTTAGTTATTAGAAAAAAAAATTGCAGAGAATAAGATATATAAGATATATAAAAATTTAAAAATAAAACTAGTGAAAAATAANGAATAAAACTATATTAAATTCTAAAACATATCCTGCTCGCAAACCTCACCTACCACGTTTCTCACATCTCAAGTTTAAAAACCTCGTGGTATGGTAGAACTGGAGCTAGCTAGGAAGACAATGACCGGATTGTGACATACAAAGATCTTTGAAACTCTCATATGACTGCCCTTTCCACTCTGCTCCTACCCCACAAGCCCTCATTTTCCTTTTCCTTCCTCCCATCTCGCTTTGTGTGCTTCCACGCCGCTAATTCCTATAAATACATCTTCCAATGGAATTTACTAAATTCGGAATTTAAGGAAAAACCAAGGAGAAATAGGATTTTAAGATGATAAATCCTGCCACCAACCAAACATTTGTGTCCATTGTTCTCTATTGCAAATGTATTGTTAACATATAGAGGATAGTGATTCCTGTTAAGTATATAAATGCTTAATGAATAAAGTATGATCTCATCGACTTTGTTAGCATCATGTGGTCTAACATCACATTTGCAAACCTTCAAAATCATATCCTTGATGATAACAACAACGAGAAGGCCTTTTTAGCTTTGCATATTTGATTGGAAGCTTGATTTTTTTGAATTATAGATGAGATTCTATATAAATCTATTTCCAAAATATCCACGCATGAATGCATTTTTACATCAAACTATTACAATTATAAGCCATAATTAGGTGAAGAAGACACCTGAGCATTCTAGTACTCATCTTCAGATCCTGAGCAACTGTCCCTTGAGAATCTATGACATGTGTTTGGGTATATCCTTTAACTACTATATTAATTTGCACCTCTCTTGCAATCCATATGCTTGATATTTCACAAGTAAAGCCATTGGCATCCCACGGGACTTTTTCTCGCAGATAAAATCACCAACTCTCATATGTTATTCTTCTCTAAGGCTTTATCTCTGCATTAGATAAAGTCCCCAATAATATGCCGAAATTGATAAATTATTTTGGCTTATAAGAATCCTCTTATGAGATGTTAAAAACTATTTAAATGAAATAACATGACAAAGCGGATACAATAGATGTTATATATATTTTATGGTTCCCATCTTAAAAGTTTCCTGGCTTTAATGTGACATGTAAAACAACATAGTAAGTTCTAAGATATGCATCTGTGAAAATAATGTAATTTAGTAAGTAGCGTTCTAACAAAACCATTATGACTTAAAAGAGATATTTATAAATCAGATAACTAAATTGCAATGCACTAAAATCCCAGTTTGATGGTTAACCTTTCTAAGATGTGTCCACACTGCGTGAAACATTGCATGACTTATGATTGCATGACTTATGATGGCATGCACTGAAATCCCAGTTTGATGGCATTTACACATTCAAGCTCCCAAATAGTTCATTATATTGCAAAAGGCATGCATGAAACATCGCATGACTTATGATTAGATCAATAAGAGTCGTATTTTTTCATAGCAAGACTAAAGAATTTCAAAATAAAAAAAGAAAACCACCATTACCTTCACAATATTTTGTAAGAATGTTCAAAAGCTTCACACCATGACCAGCCTGTAGAAAGAAGTAATACAGAAGATATGACATGAAAGCTGTTCGAACAATATAGAAGCATATGTTTACGTTTATGCGATCAAATATGTAAGAGGCTGCAGAACAAGCAAAATCTGGAGTAACAAAATGTCCATACCAGTTCTTTCAATGGAAAATGAAATTATAACAATTATAGCAAGTAGGAACGTACAGTTGAGTAAACTTATATATGTATAAGAGAAAAGCTACCCACTATGTTCTGGATTCTAACAAAATCATCTTGGAAAGGCAAGAAAATACCACCAAAAAGTCATTTCATACAAATTACATCATCTGAGTTTTGTTTCAAGGTCCAAAAAAGAAGGCCCAAGACCGCGGAGCTTAGCACTCGTGCTTCTACTGTAGTCAGATTAGGTTGAACCTCAATACCAAAGTTTTTTGCAAACATATCATTGTTGTAATCATTTTTCTTCACCAGCCCCGAAAGCAATCTAGATTTCACCATAACAAATTGTAGGATCAATGAAGTAACCTACCCATTAAACTAAAATGCAAAGACAAAATAAAGCTCTACAACATACTTAAAATCACAAGATGTAACCTTTGGAATGCTCTTCTCCTTAATAGTTGGATACTTACAATTTGAATTTAATATTTCATTTAATTGTCTAGCGTTAACTTCTTAACATATCTCTGTCCATCCACAATTTTGCATATGTATTAAAAATGAGAGCTGCAGAGTCAAAGCTGAACAACAAATTGCTTGAGCTTAAAAGCAATGCAATTGAAGAAAGAAAATTAATAATATTGTTGTCAAGAAAAACCTCCATTGACTAGTATTTTGGATTGCTATCAGTGCCGGCTTTAATGCAAGGTAGTGAATCATACATAAGATTATAATTGTATTTTGTTCTGAAGTAACGTGCAATAGATAGTTCAGCTTTCTCAGGATCATCAAGATGAAACCTGTTGAAGAAAACTATTGACTAGAGAGAGCTCGATAGAATAAAAATTTGTAACATTTTTGTAAAAGCCAAAATTCAACAAAAAAATCATAAAAGAAAACAGCATACATCAACTTTTTAGCAAACTGTGATGTAATCCTAGTGATTTTATAGTGTCTACACACATTTAATAAATGAGTTGTTTCCACACAAACTCCTTTCAACGTCGTTTATATCTGAAAGTTTCAAAGGAGTCATGCATCTTACCTAAAGTAAATAACTAAAATAAAGCCAAAATATTTTGCATAGGAACATTATTCACATATGATTTGATATTAGCAAAAAGAGAAAAAACATGTGCAATTTGGATTAAAAAAAAAAAGAGAGCATATGACTCAAATATGAAAGAAGAATGTCTCAAATGAAAATAGAAGCAAATATCTGAAGACGTTGCTTTTCAGATAAACTTGTAGGAACCAATCTTAAAGTGTAAAAGTCTGACACAAAGTTTAAAAAATTTACTGGCCTGTAGAAAGATGTTGCAGAATATCTACAAATTCAAAGCAAACGTCACACATATCAGACAAAATGAATTTAGAACCTTTCAGACAAGCCAAGCATTTAGAAGATATAGCTTAAAAAAATCCTAAACAAAAAAAAAAAAAAAAAATCATTACCAACATTCAAGGAAAAACCCATTTGGTTGGCCTAAGACTTTGGAAAAAACCCCTCCAACATTCTAAACCCTCACCAATATCATTCGACCCAAATTAAGGAGAAAAAAATGATCTTGAAATTGTAACATAACTCTAAGAAGAAAACCAGACAATTTAATTATTTTATAAAATGCATCAAAAGAAACATAAAAAATTGCTGGAATTGCTTCAATACTTTTTGGAGGATGGCTTCCTGAGGACAATATCCAAAATAGTCATGATAACATTAGGGCATTCCCTCTGCCCCCCATTCAAAAATTGTTGAAGAGCATACAAACCGAATGATTTTGCAAAACTAATAGAAATGTTGAATGTCTTGTCCCGATTGTAAAAAGTTATAAGATATTTGGTATGATTTTAGCTAAATTCATTTAAACTCATTTCTTATGTTTGGTATTTTATCATAATTTAATTTTCTTGTGTACTAAACCTGTTAAATTCACCTAAAAATCAGAGTGTATGGCTCCAAGTAGGATTTAAGTTATACATTCTTTAGTAAACCCGTAAATCTAGATTTATGAAATCTAAATGTATTAAATCCAAAATAAATTTGGTTCAATTAAGATTAAATTCATTCAAATCTAAATATTATTAAAATCGGAATAAATTTGGTTCAATTAATATTAAATTCATTTGATGTGTTCGGCGTATCTCTATTAATAATATTAAATTCATTTGATGTATAACTTAATAAAAATTATCTATCTTTATCTGACATATTTATGACATTTTGTGAATATAAGTTAAATCCATATTTAAATCCCGTTAAAACTTAAAAGTACCTTACCAAACACTCCAGATTTACCTCAAAAAAATTATCGAAGAAGAGAAATTCGAATTTAAGAGATTGTCAGGTTTATTTCACATTTTTTTTGAGTCTCGATGAATATCATTTGAAAAAAATATATATTATATTTCAAAAGATTGAAGCATATTACTATAATTTTCAAAAATATTATAAGGCATGACTGCTTCTCGGACATCAACGTAGACTTCTCTTCAAGCTCATGAACCAAGCAATGTCTCTTCTATCATAATTTCAATCATTCTTGAATTTATATTGTCAAACAGAATGAGAACTAGTGAATTCTTGCAATGGCAGACAATATTAGAAGCACAATGATAGGTGCACATGTATCGGTGGTTGTGCTCCTTGACACGGGTGAATGCATGCACACACGCACATGTTCTTGGGATAACTGGTGTGAGTGCGTGCACATGTAGTTGTGGCCATGTGAGGGCTTGCAGCAATTGGCATACACATTTACATAGTGACGAAAGCCCACATCAGCGTGCACAAACACCTGCACGCGAGTGATCACTACAGTTAGTTCATTTTTTTAATAATTGAAAACTTGTTTTTTTATATTAAAAAATAGTTCTTAATCACCGAAAAACTTGTGGAAATTTTATCCTCTTACAGGCTATAGTTCTTCCTCATAAAAGAGGCTAACACCATCATATCTCGACAGAAGATAATTTGCCTTTTTAGGCTTCAGAACAACTCAACCAAAAGTAGTCCTTGCATTGTCCATGAGTGAGCATCATTTTCTTGAAATCTAACATCAAAAGAGTCTAAAACAAATTCTATACAAGATGATGGTCAGAATAAATCTCATTGAACATTGGGAATCAATGATATCATAACAACAATGGCAACTAACGACACTCAAAAGTGACCTGTGAGTTTTCTTAACCTCCCCAACAACCCCNAGCCCTATATGATGTATCACTCTAGTATCAAGTTTTCTTATCAGTAAGTAAATAGCCTATGCCTCAACTCTTTAAACCTTTTATACCTATCATAATTTCCAATGTCTACTTTGGTTTAACTAAGGAATTTCAATTTACTTCTCTCATCTTTAAATCCCTCCATCTTACCTTAAGCTAACATTTTCTTAATTACTTTTGTTATATTACATTATATAATATTGTGCGATCAAATTTTTTCATTGACTCACCTTATCGCCTTTGCAAAACGTTATATATGTGTGTACGTGATGGTTCTCATTTTCAAATTGATTTTTGAGTTTTCTTTTTACCATTACACTTTTGAGGATATTTTTGTCATTAATTGGAGTGACTTGTTTAAGAACTCTTGGCTTCAACTTCGCATCATGAAATAATGTATCATAAGAAATAAATGAAAAGTTAAACTACCAATATTATTTATTTAATATATTATGACGGTCAAGTCATCCCCAAAATTGAGTTATTTGGATCTGTTCTAGCTCAAAATGAGATTGTAGCTCATTATGTTCGATTTTATTTAGCATTATATATAATTTTTATAAATAAAAAATAGTTAAAGCTAATTTTGAAGTTTATTACAATAAACAAACATAATGTCTTTAATGATGAGGATATATTTATTCTCAAATAAATAAAAGCTATTTGTCTTAAGATAAGTAATATTAAATAATAAGTTTATTTGTGGAGAAATTAATAGGTGTAATATTTTTATTATGAACATATATATCCCCTTCAATACAATTCTATGGTTGGTTTTGTTGTTGTTATTCTGGTGCTCTCCAAATCATCCTCGTTGATCAAGGAGTGGGAGGAAAAATTCGATGGCAGGATTGTCCTCAGGTCCCGACGCCAACGCAGTACCTTCGTCGTCCCGGATGACAAAGGTTGGTACTGTGTTGGCGCCAGGACCTATTGCGAGTAGCGAGGATGATTCGGAAAGCACCAGAATAGCAACAACAAAACTAACTCTAGAATTTCTATTGAAGGGGACATATACACTCATAATAAGAATACACCACCTAATAATTCCGTCCAAATAAAATTATTATTTAATATTACATATCTTAAGGTAAATAGCTTTTATTTATTAAAGAATATATATATCCTCATCATTACAGACATTAATGTCTTCCTTATTGTAGTAGACTTCGAGATTAACTTCAAGTATTTTTCATTTATAAAAATTATATAGGATTCTAAATAAAATCAAACATAATGACTTACGACCTGATTTTGAGTTTGTATTGATCCAAATAACTAGATTTTGGAGTTGACTTGACTGTCATAAAATATTAAATAAATAATATTGATAGTATAACTTTTCATTTATGTCTTCAATTATGTGAAATTGAAGTCAGAGTTCTCAAATAAGTCACTCCAATGAATGACAAAGTGTAATGGTCAAAAGAAAACTCAAAAATTAAGATCGTAAAAATGACAACCATCACATACACACATATACAACATTTTGCCAAAGCAATAAGATGAATCAATGAAAAAAATTAATCACACAATATGATATAATGTAATTAAGAAAATATTAGCCTAACGTAAGATGGAGGGATTTAAAAGGTAAGAGAAATAGGCTAGAATTTTATTTATGCACTCGGGAGAAGGTAAAAAAGAGATTTGTTCCTAATTGTCACGAGCCATATATACAATTTGCACTTTTCTATTTTCTACACTCTACTTATATCATTGCAAGTAATGATAATTTTATAACTTGATAATCACTAATCCAACTAGCTTAAGCACGATTTCTACATAATTATAACTTTAGATTAGTTTGCAATACAATAGGACTAGATAACAAAACTTTAACCTAATTTAAATTCCAGGCTAAGAAAGAAACTTAGTAGGCTAGAAGTTTTTCTAAGGGTTTGTTTGGGACAGTTGCAACTTATTGAATAATCTATCGATAAGCAACTGATCCTGATAAACTGTTGATCAACAACTTATCAGGATAAACTGGTTGGTTGTTTGGTTTATGCTGTTTGAAAACATCTGATTTGCAGTTGTTTTTAGATAAATGATCATTCTGTCCCTTTATAGTAATATTGTTTGAAACAAAAATGTCAGCAATATATTTGATACTTGAGAAACAAAAAATCAATTCAGAACAGTAAAAATATAAGATACAGAGCTCACTTAACAGTGAGTATCAAGATTGATAAAAAAAAGAAAAAATTATTAAAATTATAATAAAAATTATGATAATATTAATATTAAAATCTAGACGGCATATGCCACGAGCTACGTCGTCCTCCAGAGATACCATCTAACCCTGATCACTATTGGTAGTGAAATTTGTCGGACTATCGCTGATATGCCTAAATATGTATTAATTTTCATGCTTAATTTTATAATGATATTTCACTTTAAAGGTATGTTATCTTGTATTTTTTGTTGTAGACACATCAAATTGAAGAATTTGAAGTGATTGGAGCAAAAAGAACAAAAATGGACAAAAACAGAGCAAATCGGGGCACACCGGAGCAATGGGGACCGAAACCGGGCACTTAAGTGCCTTTGTCCGGCACTTAAGCGCTTAAATATGGTGCTTAGGCGCCACCAGATAGAGAGGAGGGAGCTTAAGCGCCCCAAAATCGGAACTTAGGCGCCGGAGGCAGTTTTCAACATTTCTTTTGGAATATACATCGGATTTGGACAATTTTTGAAGCGTTGTTTCATGTGTCTCTTGGGGAATTCATTGAAAATGAGAAAAGGGACTTTCTAGAAGAATTTAGGGAGGTCATATGGAGCTATAAAGAGTCACTTGAGGCATCATTTGGATGATTCATTGAATTTAGACATTTTTGAAGAGACAAGCATCTCTTGGGAAATTATAAAAAATGCTTGGAAATGTTTTTAAAATAACTCTTGGACTCTTGAATTAATTAGAAGAGGAGAAGAAGACTTGGAGAAGAAGAAGAAGGCTTGGGCGTGAGCCACAAGTAAGAAGAAGAAGAAGACTTGATAAAATAACTCTTGGATTCTTATCTGATAGAGAAAGAGAGAGAGCGAGAGATTTCTTCTTTTCTTTTCACTTTGTTCTTGGAGATAATTGTAAGGAGATTGATTTTGCTATACAATGAAAGTTTGATTTCCATCTAAGATAAGAATTTTCATTGTATTTTGATTTGAATCTAGTACTTTATTTGTATGGTTTCAAAGTTTTGTTCAATAAAAAGTTCTTGTTGTTTCTCCATGTATAGTGAGTAGTTTTTTTTACTCTTCACTCTTATAATGAATTAGTATGCATGTGTAGGATATATAATTGAGTAGAGTAATAATATATTATGATGATTTTACTTTGTTCTTCATTTACATGTAAACTTGATAAACTGACGTGTTAAAATCTGTTGCGAGAATATGTAAGATCCATGATAGTGTCGTCTCAATCAACTGTGGTAGAATCTCATGAAATTATATCGATGAGAATGTAACCAACATAGTTAAGGGAAAATAAATAGGGAAATAATATTTAATGGGTGTAGAATTAGAAGAATTTAGAGTGACCGGCTAAAGCCCCCTAATTTGGTTTATTATTTTAGGTTTTGATGCGAGATGTTAGCCTCCAGGTGGAGAGATAAGAGAGAACTCTAGAGAGAGAGCTAGTATATTTTCTTCCTAGTCCGTCTTCAGAATTATTCAAACTTTAGATTAACCAATATTTTTTATAGTATCTCTAGTAAGGGTAAATAATATAATTGCTCTTATTTGTCACAATCTCTCTCACTATTTGTTTTACTTTTACACATGTCACTAATTTCATTGTACGAGGAAGAGCACATTTAATATATTAAACCCCACTTTCAGATTTTCACTAAGTATTTTAGCTTAGGAGTGGAAGTATTATTATAATGATAATTGTAGGATATCATCAAAATCAAACATTTATCAACCTTCCAAGCTAGGGCGTGTTATTCAAGACTAAAACTTCTCATGAAAGCCGCCTTGATTAATCTTGATCTCCGTGGGATCGATATTGGAGACTTAATCAGAAAGTTTTATATTACTTGATAACGATAAGTATATTTGCGTAACATCCCTACTATTTAAAAATATAATTAAAATTTTACTTTGCTTGGGATCAAGTTTTTGGTGTCATTGTCGAGGATTAAAATCTTCAAGTAGCGTCAACTTCATAAATCCTTACATATAAAAAATATCGAGATCAAGTTTTTAGCACCGTTGTCGGGGATCGCAAAGGTTGATCTTGACTTTTATGAGAATTTTAGTTGAAGTAATTAGGCTCAGACTTGGAAAACTGTAGTATTGTGAAAACAATTTTTTTTTTTGTAAAAAGTGTTTTTGTATGAAAAAGTGTTGTGAAAAATATGTTTGTGTGAAAAACGAGGAGTTTGTGAAAATGTTTTGCCGTGTTGAATATATATTTAATTTTATTTGTTTACTTGTTAATGTTTTGTTTGTTGTGTTGTGTATGCGAAATAAAAGATCTGTAGGACTTAAGCCTTATGATCCCGAGTTTGAAAAAAGAAAAAAAATCATAAGAGGGTACCTATAAGATCATCAAGCCATAACGATGCCCTGTCCGCCATCTTGACTATTTNTCCCTCCAACACTTGGGAGGTTAAGACTAACATGAGAAAGCTCAAAGAGAGCACCTATAGGATCATCAAGCCATAAGGATGCCTTGTCCGCCATCTCGACTATTTATTTTTATATATGCATTTTATTTTTAAATATTATTAATAATGAAATTAATGTATAAAATAAAAAATAAAATTCATGATTTCGTATTTAAATGTATAATACCTATGTCTGTTTTTTTTATTTAAATATTATAGTGTAATATCAAAACAAATTCATAAAAATATTAATATTGAGGATTTCATGAGATGTAAGGACCTAAATATTAAAATTTAGATGTTGGTATTCAAATTCTTATTATGAGTTTATATATCCCCTTCAATAGAAATACAAAAGGAATAAAATAATTCTAGGGTTGGTTTTGTAGTTGTTATTTCATTGCTCTTAGAATCTTCTTCCTTAATCAAGCAGCGAGAGGTAGAATTTGATGGAGGAGGCGGTATTCAGTGCGAATGCAGTACTTTTGTTGTCCCAACAGGCATGGTTCCCAGCGAAGCCTATTGGGACGACGAAGATATTGCATGGCCGTCGGGACCTATTTGGGAGCTCAGTGATTCCGATTGTGAACAAACTGCAAGACATCTTCGTGCAACTGGGTAGCTCGTTGACAATCGACCTTCCGCAGGGTGGCGCTGGTGGAGAGCCAGAGCAGCGTTAGGTCAAGCATATTGAAGGCACTCGTCGGACGCGATTTCTTGTCGCGTGGCTCTGATATTTGAGCACAGCGCCCGTTGTTGCTTCAACTGGTGTTCCTCGCAAGCCGATTGCACAGGCAGGCGAGATGGCGGAGTGGGGAGAGTTCCTGCACATTCATGGGAAGAGGTTCTACGGCTTCTGGGAAATTCGGCGTGAGATTCAGGTGATGAGGTGCAACACTTTGCTTTATTGGCTTGTATATCATTCACACCTAATTTATTTATTTATTTGTTATATTGGAAATATTCTCGAACCTCATAGGCTGCTTGTTTTGCTAAATTAGCTGTGTTTTTAGTTTGTAATACAAGTTTACTTCTATGAATGTTGTGTAACTAACTCGAGTTTTTGGGATGTTGAATAGTTATTTTTTACCAGTTTGATTTTGAACTTTTTATATGTCTTATATATCTTGCTCTCTGCAAATTTTTTTCTAATAACTAACGGCTTTTTCACTTATTCAAGTGAATCATACAAAATAGAGATACATAATATTTTTTTCATCAGGAAACTTTATAGGTATCGTGAAAATAATCTTTAATTACTAGTTTAATAAATTTATTCTTCGATTCATCATGATTTTGTTCTTTATGTTTTTATGATTTTAGACTAATTCTAATTAAGTTAAGCACATTTAAAGTCTGTTATTTTAAACCAGAGAAACTTTTCGATAACATGTTTCGATAACCAGATAATATAGCTGTCAAGAGAAAAACGAAAAGGAGAATACTTAGGATTCACAACAGACATACAAGGTAACACTTCTATCTGACTGCAATTTACCAAAAATCATTGTTTTGGTCTATTATTTTAACCATATGATTCAATATTGCTAAAAAATAAATATCATGTTTACCCTGGATTAAATTTAGTCATAAGCCAAATTTTTTGCTGAGTCGGATCTTTTGGTTGACTTTGAGCTAAGCTTTGTTGAATTGAACAGGCTCGAAATCTGCTTAGAATATAAATATTATGTATAACTGTATTTATGCATCTATTCGAATATATGTTGAGCCAATAATTTGTTTTAGAAGAATAAAAATCAATTGAATTATTAATATATATTATTTAATATTATATTTTCTTCCTTAATTTTGATCCCATATGCTCGAGGAATTGCAACCCGAGGCGAACACTGTAAAAATGAGTTATTCTCTTGATTCATACTCAGCCGACTTACACAAAGTCCAGGGCCTATCTTCTTAGTTCTACTTGACATCAAACGATTACAATTCATCTTACACCGCTTCGCCGACGATCCAAAGATAGAGGAGATGAACCTGTTCTAGAGAACAGGTCTCTTCCCTGTACCCTGGCTTTGACGCCAATAGACCAGTTTCTTATCCTACAGTGAATGCTTGGGGGCTTTCTTAAAGCAGCAAATAAGTTTTGTTCTGTTATTGGAGATGAACTCATGCGACCGATTTTTTGTGTCACGCACATTTTAAAATTGGAAATTTCGAATGATATTTTTTTTATGTCATTTTATATGCCAAGAAGTTGACTATGGGGTCCTTATATATTTACATGAGGTCCACATTATTTAATTTTTTTTAATATTTTTACACGTAATAGAATTATAAAATGAAGTACTAGAAGATATAATTATTTATTGAAATTTTTATTGTCATCAAATGGAGAGTTTTATCGGTCTATCTCATGCCAAAATAGTTTATGTTAAAAGAACTATAATGTTTTAAAATTCTTTGTTGTGAAAAAAGTTGTAGTTCTCTTTTGTAAAGTGATATATTTAATATTGGATTTGTGGTCTATGCTCTGTAAGTTGGAAAAATTTGATTTTTTATTACTTATGAAAAATAAACATATTTATATTTATTTTGCATGAAATGATAACTGAAATCAATATTAATATTTAACTGCACTCAAATGAAATAAGATTTTTATAATATTTTATTTTATTTTTTGATATATACCATTCCTCCCAATGAAGGAGAGTCGAGAGATGAGAACAACAATTTCAGCATTTTATTGGTTCCTCTTCCCCGCACATTTCTTGTAGCCCACCGCAAGTAGAAGCCGTCTGGCGATCTATGGCTTTAAGCTCNATTTGCTAATATATTTATAAATATTAAAATTCAATTAAATTATTGGATTCCTCTTCCCCGCACATTTCTTGTAGCCCACCGCAAGTAGAAGCCGTCTGGCGATCTATGGCTTTAAGCTCCGATGGAAATTCAATTATAATGTACTTATACGAGATATAAACGACGTGAATATAATATCATATATGTGTGTGTGTGTGTGTGTGTCTCTCTCTCTCTCTCTCTCTCTCTCTCTCTCTCTCTCTCTC
>JXCR01120830.1:0-13389 GCA_002079205.1 Phalaenopsis hybrid cultivar
CAAGGAGGAAGAAATCTCTCTCTTTCCCTCCACTCTTACAATCTCTCAAAGAATTCCTCACACTTTTGACACTAGTAAATTCATTATAAACTAATGGAACCTCTCTAATCTCCAGGACCTCTAGAGTCTTCTCAATTTTTGGCCAAAATCTTCTTTTGAAGTTGTGGATGAGCTTTCCCAAGAGTTACCTAAGCATCCCTTCAAAATTTATCCTCATCCAAAGCCTAATTGGACATAACTGCCGAGCTAGCCGTCAGCAGCCTCGAGGGCGCCGTCGGCGGACCTTCTTAATAAATTAATTATGGAGTCTCGAGAAAATCTCACCGTCGGCGTGGTCGATGGCGCCATCAGTGCCCTAGTTCAATTCTTCACATTTTGGCCCTTTTCGCTACAAATTCACTCTTATTTGCATCTTTTCTCTCCAATGACCCTATTTCATCATTCCTGCAACAAAACATAAAAAATACCTTTCTTTAAAGTGCAATATCATCNAGTAAATAAAGTGCATCAATTTAAATCATCACAACTTCTAACTTTAAAGATCAATACTCTCCACAACTTCCATCCAACACTTTAATTACTTATCATTTTAAGGAGCTTTAAAGATCAATACTCTCCACAACTTCCATCCAACACTTAATTACTTATCATTTTAAGAAGAAAAAAATACTCAGTATCCATGGAGAAAACAAAACCACACTTTAGTTTAAAAGAAGAAATCATTGTCAAAACTTAGAATCCATGGAGAAAACAAAACCGCAATTTAGTTTAAAAGTAGAAATCATTGTCAAACCAAATAGAAGTTTCGATTAAAACCAAAAGTAGTTTCAAAACAAAAGATAAAAACTTATCTTAAATCCTCCACCAAACTCTTGAAGTTTCTTTGAATCTGTTTAGAAACAAAGATAAAAACTTATCTCAAATCCTCCACCAAACTCTTGAAGTTCCTTTGAATCTCTAAAGATAAAAACTTATCTCAAATCCTCCACCAAACTCTTGAAGTTCCTTTGAATCTCTCTTGTAGTTAAAAAAAAAGATAAAAACTTATCTCAAATCCTCCACTAAACTCTTGAAGTTCCTTTGAATCTCTTCTCCTGTATATCACTCTTACTCTCTAAATAAAATTAAAAACAAAAAGGATAAAGTAAATTTTTGTGGTGCCTGTAAACCTCTCCTAAACTACCTCTAAATCTTCTCAGAACTCCCCCTTTCCAGGACTTTCAAGCACACTTCAAAATTTCTCAACTTCCTTCTTCTATAAATCTCCAAGTGGTGCCTTGATAACTCTTCAAAATGTGTCCCAATTCAATGTATTTTCCAAATGATGCNCTTTCCAGGACTTTCAAGCACACTTCAAAATTTCTTAACTTCCTTCTTTTATAAATCCCCAAGTGGTGTCTTGATAACTCTTCAAAATGTGTCCCAATTCAATGTATTTTCCAAATGATGCCTCCTTTCACAAGTCTTCTAACCATATTTTAGTTTTTAGGTGTCATAACCACCCTATTTAGCCAATAGGTGTCTCAAATGTCCCTTCAAAATTTAACAAATTGAAGTAAACTGTCACATAACTTTCTTTGGCGCTTAGGCACGACCTTCTTTGTTTCACTGGCGCTTAAGCGCCAAAACAATTTAGCGCAATTTTTACATTTTTGCTACAAATTCAATCTTTTTTTCACTCCTTTTAACATTTTTCATATTTTAATTGTACCTGAAAGAAAAACACACAAATACCTTCCATTAAAGCACAAAATCTCAAAAATAGGTAAAAAAATGTGTCTAAAAACACTATATATTTTAGGTGTATCACCTTTCATCCATTTAGATTCTCGAAAATAATTGTTTCTACTTGATCTAATCCCTTTTGAACTTCTAACGTCTAGTCTTGAAAACCTTAAACTTTAAAATTATTGAGAGCAAAATCACTAGTCTGAATCGAGAGTATTCTTAAGCGACCTCAGTTTCTTAAGATGTAATTAACTATAGGGGCTTGCCTCTATAGGGAATTTTGAAATCTAACTTAATATAAATCTTATCTAATCTTTCATATTAGATAGTGGAACTTGTCAGCTTATATAAAAAATGGATTTGCAGACCAAATAAATGTCATAAATCCTTTAGTTTATTTAATTGAGCAACACTAGCCAGAGTAGTATCAATTCCTTTTGAAAGATGCATCATTTGCGGTATTATGCTTGATCATTTAAACTAGCGTATATATGAGATCAGTTTGGTCTTGTATTTTCAAATTTAAAACACTGCCTTTTTCAAACTTAACATACTACCTTTCCAAAATCAAATTTATTTATACGTATTAAATTACATCTAAAACTTATTTTTCGAAACCACAAAATCAACCCTGATCGACATTCCTCAGCCGACATATTTTGGGGACTCCACTGGGGACTAGTTCTTCTCTCCTTTAATGACTAGATGGTCTTGCAGTCATAAATCGGTAGCATTCCCATGCCCTTCATGGACTAAGCTGACATTCTTCTATTGGCTTACCTCGCTCATTTCTACCTTGAGCAGGTAAGTCCAACTTTTCTTGGATTCTGGAGCCACTGTTTAGACACCCCTAAATAGAGAGGTTCTGGGATCCTCCCTCCACCCAAAATTGAGGTGGATTCCCAATAGGTATTATCCTAGGAGCGGATCTGTCGAGACGAGTTCGGTGCAAAGTCCACCCTTCCCCTTCGGTTCACATTGGGTCATTTGCTTTTTCTTCCCCATGACTAAATTGTTTTTAACAAAGTATGCCAATTTTCTAGTTTAAAAGCCTTTCTCTTATAATAACGAGCGAGTTAAAGCCCGATATAACTTAAAAACATAAATAAGACGTGTTTGGACAATTTTTGTTGCACGAGTTCTTTTCTTTCCATTCTCACTATAAAGGAAGGAAGCATATGATGATACTCATGTTTTAAATCCTCTTTGCAAAAGATGCCTACACCAAAGTTAATTTCTCCTTCACTTTTGAAATGGACTTGGCAATGAACAAGAGTGAACTGCCCGACGGAGCAGTCATTCTTTTCGGGCAACGGTTTAACAGTACCGATATTAAGTTTGAAGATGTTACAATCACAGCGTTGAGAACTAGGATGTCTAAAACTGTTGAGCTGATAGTAGAGTTCAACCTAAGGTCAACCCAGGAGTTCCCACCCCTAAAGATGGTGTTGGTTGAGAAAAATTCTATCGTTCCTACAAAATTTGTTAGAGCCGTGAGAGGTACCCCCAGGATGTTCGTTGCTACCCAACTGGTCTAGTCGTCACTACACCCGTCACCATTCCCACCCAAATCAAAGGAAAAGGAGTTCAAGTGGACGACGAGCCTGTTACCTTGGAGGGTTCAACTTTCCTTACAGTACCTTCTGTGTTTGAAATAGGATCTAGCTTGAGTTCAACTCCTCTGACCTGAGCATCGAGGAGGAATAAGAATAGGAAGGTTTCTAAAATGAAAGGGACAAAAGATTCTAAGGATTTTATCCCTACAGAAATTGTAGAGGACGATTTTAAGTTACTCGAGACTTCACCACTATTAAGAGGAAGCAGGTTCCACCTATTGTCTGCCAACCAAGATGAGGAGGATACCAGGAAGATTGTTGCTACACCACCTCAACATTTACGCTGTAAGGGTCAGAGGGAGAAGAAAATCAAGGCTATGTTGATGGCTCGATTATGGACTATAATCAAGAAGCTGACATTGAAGGAAAAATTTTTAGTCAATGAAATTCTCAGAAGGATGGGACAAGTAGCTGTTAAAGCCCACCTCAGACTGAGGGTAGTTCCGCAAGAGAAACCCGGTTCACCGAGAAAGGGATCAAGTAAAGATGATGGATCATCCACCGTAGTGTATAATCTGAATGATAGGGCTCACACCACTCATTGACGTGTTTGTACCATCGACAGGCCATTCTACCCCAGACTATTGGCTCCAAAAGAAATGGTGTGACGACCTAAGATTGTTGGGTCGTAACTACTAGTAGGAGCGAGGTCAGAAGTNAGACGTGTTTGTACCATCGACAGACCATTCTACTCCAGACTATCGGCTCCAAAAGAAATGGTGTGACGACCTAAGATTGTTGGGTCGTAACTACTAGTAGGAGCGAGGTCAGAAGTTTTGAGGAGGGTCTCAAGTCTGAGGAGATCATTGTTACTTCAGAAGAAGAGATTCAAACACCACTCATGGATCTAAAGACCATTAAAGGAAGCACCAAAGAAGAAACATTGGAGAAGTTGAGGACAAATAGTTGTCTCAAAAAAGGAAAGATAAGTCTAACGAAGATGAAGAGGAAATTTTGGCGGATTACATGGAAGAAGAATACGCTAAAATAAATGTGGTCAAGACTTGAGCATCATCATCTCTACGGGAAGTCTAGGCACTCGTAGAGGGGGATGNTAAATCTCAAGTAGTTGTCTCAAGAAAGGAAAGATAAGTCTAACAAAGATGAAGAGGAAATTTTGGCGGATTACATGGAAGAAGAATACACTAAAATAAATGTGGTCAAGACTTGAGCATCATCATCTCTACGGGAAGTCTAGGCACTCGTAGAGGGTGATTCCCGAGAAACATTACATAGACTCCTTCAACAGATAGATCAGATGATCAATCTCATGGAGAAGAGGATGGAAGAGATGATGGCCACCATAGCCACACTTAAAAGCCAGCTGCAAACACCAAAGGAACCGCCTGAAGAAGTTATCCAAATCATTGATGGAAGAAGATAACTCACCTCCATTGATAGGGAGTAACAACCAAAATAAGATATTGTCCAAAGTGTAATACCAGAAAAATATCTCAAGCTGGTAGTTAAATAGCAGGTGTGAGAGGCCCTAGCCCAGTCTAAAGGAGGGGAATTNATCACCTCAATTGATAGGGAGTAACAACCAAAATAGGATATTGTCCAAAGTGTAATACGAGAAAAATATCTCAAGCTGGTAGTTAAATAGCAGGTGTGAGAGGCCCTAGCCCAGTCTAAAGGAGGGGAATTGTTTCTGAGTGGTAGACCTTATCCCAAAAGTTTTGATGTCCTCTAATATCCTAAAGGCTTTGTACCACCTCTGTTTAATACTTTTGATGGGACAGGGAATCCTCAACAACACATTGCCCACTTCCGCGTGAGTTGTTGCAATGCAGGAGGCAACGATGTTGTGTTGTTTTGTCAGTTTGTTAGCAGCCTCACCGGAGTTGCCTTCAACTCTTATGCGAAGCTGCCTAATGGTTAAGTTAAATCCTTTGCAGAATTAGAAACCTATTTTGCAAGAGGTTTGGTGGGGCTCAAGGAGTCATTCCATAATGCGGTATCTAGTCTAGTGGACCAATCTACTCTACTAGGATTTACAATCTTTTCAAGTATTTGTTTAATCTCTTTATCAGAAACTTCAGCTAACCCATTGGTTTGAGGATGATAGGCAGTATAGATTCTATGAATAATATTAAATTTTTCTACTAATCTCTGAATATATTTATCCCTAAAATGGGATCCTCCGTCAGTGATAATCATTCTAAGCATTCTGTATCTAGTGAAAATATTTTTCATTAAAAACCTTGAAACACTTTTAGCGTCACAACGAGGCAAAGCTTGTGATTCAATCCACTTAGAAACGTAGTCCACTGCAATTAATATATATAAGTTTTTAAATGAAAGAATAAATAGTCTCATAAATTCTAATCCCCAAACATCAAAGATCTCAACTTCTAAAATAAAATTTAGAGGCATTTCATTTCTTCTAGATATATTGCCTACACGTTGACATCGATCATAAGTTTTTATAATCACAAGTTTTTATGTATCTGTAAACATCTCTAAAGAGAGTAGGCCAATAGAATCCAGCTCGTTCACAAGTTTTTATGTATCTATAAACATCTCTAAAGATAGTAGGCCAATAAAATCCAGCTTGCAAAATTTTATAAACAGTTTTATCAATCCCAAAATATTCTCCAATTTCAGAATCATGACATTTGTTTTTTAAGCAGTTTTATCAATCCCAAAATGTCCTCCAAATTCAAAATCATGATGTTTTTGAATGATTAGCTCGATTTCTTCATAAGGTACACATCTTCTCATGATCATATCCTTACATTGTTTATATAAATAAGGCTCATCCTAGAAATATGCTTTCACATCATGAATGAGTTTCCTTTGTTGTTACAATATCAGCATAGGTGGTAAAATATCACTTACAATATAGTTAATAATATCAGCATACCATGATATTTTGTACTCATTAATATTATAAAGTTGTTCATCAAGGAAACTGTCTGTAATTTCATTGTCAGTATTAGATGATTCTTAGTTTTCTAACCTTGACAAATGATCAGCAATTTGATTATCAGGTCCCTTTCTATCAATAACCACAAGATCAAATTCTTGCATCAAAAGTATCCATCTAATTAACCACATCCTTCTTTTGCATCAGATATTTAATAGCAGAGTGATCAGTATGCACAACAAATTTAGCTTATCCTTCTTTTGCATCAGATATTTAATAGCAGAGTGATCAGTATGCACAACACATTTAGCTTTTTTTAACATCAAATATTTAATAGCAGAGTGATCAATATGAACAACACATTTAGCTCCAATTAAATACGATCTGAATTTATCTAAAGCATACACAATAGCCAGTAACTCTTTTTTAGTAACAGTATAGTTAATTTGTGCATCATTAAGAGTTTTACTAGCATAGTGACAGTATAATTAATTTGTGCATCATTAAGAGTTTTACTAGCGTAGTATATAACTTTAAAACCATTTCATACCTTTGTCCAAGGACAGCTCCAATAGCATAATCACTAGCATCACACATCAGTTTAAATTTCATACCTTTGTCCAAGAACAGCTCCAATAGCATAATCACTAACATCACACATCAGTTCAAAATAATCTTTTCATACCTTTGTCCAAGAACAGCTCCAATAACATAATCACTAGCATCACACATCAGTTCAAATGTTCCCAGTTATGTGAAACTATAATAGGGGCTGTGATTAATTTTTTCTTTAATTACTCAAAGGCTTTAGTTAGGTGAAACTATAATAGGGGTTGTGATTAATTTTTCCTTTAATAACTCAAAGGCATCAAGGACTGCTCCAATAGCATAATCACTAGCATCACACATCAGTTCAAATGGTTTCTCCCAGTTAGGTAAAACTAAAATAGAGGTTGTGATTAATTTTTCCTTTAGTAACTCAAATGCATTTAAACAGCTTTCAGTAAATTCAAATTTCTTGTCCTTTTCTAAAAGTTGGCATAGAGGTTTGCTAATTTTTGAAAAATCTTTAATAAAATGCCTGTAAAATCCAAATTGTCCAAGAAAACTCCTAACCTCTCTTACATTAGTAGGAGGTGTTAGTTTAGATATAACTTAATTTTTGCAGGGTTTGCTTCCATACCATCTTCCAAAATTTTATGCCCTAACACAATTCCTCCTGCGTTGCAGGGTCTGCTTCCATACCATCTTCCAAAATTTTATGCCCTAACACAATTCCTCCTGCAAAACTTCTAACCCCTCTTACATTAGTAGGAGGTGTTAATTTAGATATAACTTGAATTTTTGGAAGGTCTGCTTCCATACCATCTTCCAAAATTTTATGCCTTAATAAAATTCCTCCTGCAACCATAAATTGACTACTTTCATACCATTTTTTGAAATTTTATGTCCTAACACAATTCCTCCTGCAACCATAAATTGATTGCTTCCATACCATCTTCCAAAATTTTATGCCCTAACACAATTCCTCCTGCGTTGCAGGGTCTGCTTCCATACCATCTTCCAAAATTTTATGCCCTAACACAATTCCTCCTGCTCAGGGTTTACTTCCATACCATCTTCCAAAATTTTATGCCCTAATACAATTCCTCTTGCAACCATAAATTGACATTTCTCCCAATTCAAAACTAACTCTAAAACTTTTTAAAGATAATTTAAGGATGCATCAAATGGTGTTCCAAATACAGAGAAATCATCCATAAANATTTCCAGTTAATTTAAACATGTGTCATATGATGCTCCAAATATAGACAAATTATCCATAAACACTTCCAATCCATCATCAATTAACTTACTAAATATAGACATCATACATCTCTAGAATGTTACAGGTGCATTACATAATTTAAAAGGAATTCTTCGAAAAGCAAAAGTTCCAAAAGGACTAGTAAATGCTGTATTTTCTTGATCCTCAGGAGAATCTAGTATTTGGTCTAAAAAAGGTAAAGGGAAGTGATCTTTCCTAGTGGCAGTGTTTAATTTTTTATAATTAATGCAAATACGCCACCCAATAACTTGTCTGATAGGTAATAATTCATTATCTTCTTTTGTTTCAATAGTTACTCCTCCTTTGTTAGGAACACAATGAATTGGACCTACCTATGCACTATCTGAAATAGGATATATAATTCTAGTGTCTAACCATTTCAAAATTTCCTTCTTAACTACTTCTTTCATCATTGGGTTTAATCTCCTTTGTGGATCAACTCTTAGCTTATATTGTTCATCTAGTATAATTTTGTGCATACAGATCTAAGGACTGATTCCCTTAATATCAGTTAAGGTCCAACCAAAAGCTTTCTTATATCTTTTTAATGTATCCAAAAGTCTCTATTCTTGCAAATCATTTAATTTTGAATATATAATAACAGGTAATGTAGATGAGGCTCCCAGAAACACATACTTTAAATGGCTCGGCAATATTTTCAACTCAAGTTCAGGTGGTTTTATAATTGACGGAACTAGATTCTTATCAGCATTTTCTGTAATATTCAGCATCTCAAATCTTTCTTGAACATAATCTAATTCTTCATTTTCTAATTCATCCAAAGTAACTTCATCACTATCTTCAAATTGTTCTTTTTCTTCAAAATGTTCTTGAAAATGTTCATTCAATAGATGTTCACTAATTTCCATGCGAAAACATTCATTTTCTCTTTCAACGGCAGGGTATTTCATAAATTTTGCAATGTTAAAAGTCACTTCTTGATCGTTAACTCTCATAGTTAATTCTCCTTTTTGAACATCTATCATAGCTTTTCCACTAGCTAAAAATGGTCTCCCTAAAATGATAGGTATTTCTTTATCTTCCTTCATTTCTAAAACAATGAAATTCACAGGAAAGATAAATTTATCAACTTTTACTAACACATGTTCTATAACTCCCTTAGGATATGTAACTGAACGATCCGCTAACTGAAGAATTACAGAAGTAGGTGAGACTTCTCCTAATCCTAATCTTTTGAAAATTGATAGAGGCATAACATTAATGCTGGCTCCCAAAACACATAAAGCTCTTCCATAAAATTTTTCACCGATAGCACACGATATAGTGAAACGGCCTGGATCTTTTAATTTTTTCGAAAGCTTTTCTGAATAATTGCACTACACTCTTCGTTAAGTGCAACAATTTCATTATCAGTGAACTTCCTTTTCTTGTTCAGCATATCTTTCATAAATTTCACATAATTAGGCATTTGCTCTAAAGCTTCTACGAAGGGAATATTTACTGTTAACTTCTTAAGAATTTTTAAAAATTTGGAAAATTGTTTATTCTGTTTATGTTGCTTCACCATTAATTTTTTAAGAATTTCTAAAAACTTGAAAAATTGTTTATTCTGTTTGTGTTGCTTCAATCTTTGAGGAAATGATGGTGGAGGTTTCTCCACAGTAATTTTCATTAGTGTATGTGGATATTCTAATTCTAGGTATTCATGATCCTTTTCTTTTTCGGTATCCACTTTCTCTTTTTCAGTTTCCATTTCTTTTTGTACTCTTATTTCCAAATCTTTTCCACTTCGTAATTGTATCTCTTTGATTTATTCTTTTTCTTGATGTTTAGGATTTGGTTCCACGGTACTAGGAAAAGTTCCTAATGTTCGGATACTAAACGCAGTAGCGATATGCTCTAATTAATTTTAAATATTCTTAATAGCAGTTCCTTAGTTTTGTAATTGATTTTCTTGAATTTGTAATTGATTTCCTTGATTCTGCAATTGTTGACCCATTTTTAGTATCAGCTTTTCCATTGATAGTTTCTTTTCCTTAATTTGAGTGTTACTGTTAAATCTTGGAGGATAATAAGGTCGATAATTAACATGTCTTAGGTTGGATGAATTTTCTAATGGGTTCACTGGGTTGTTCGCCCATTGTTGGTTTGTAGCAGAATTATCATTCCGATAAAAATTTGGATGATTATTCCAACCTGGGTTATAATAGTTCGAATAAGGGTTATTGGGAATATTAATAGCATTTAAATTCACATATCAAGGTTGAACATCCACAAAATTCCCGGATGAATTCTCTTCCATCATAGTAGGTGTTAGAGAATAATTCATTCCATAATGATCTAATTTCTTTGATATTGCAGCAATCTATGAATCTAACATAGATATTGCATCAGAATCATCGATATTAGCTACTCTTTTAGGATTTACCCTTTCAGAGGGCCATTGAAAATTGTTGGTAGTCATTTCTTCTATTAATGAATAACCCTCAACAAAAGGTTTTGACATTAAAGAACCACCAGCCGCAGCATCTATAATCGTTCTAAGTGATCCTACTAATCCATTATAAAAAGTTTGAATTATCAACCAATCTGGTAATGAATGATGAGGGCATTTTCTAAGAAGATTTTTAAATCTCTCCCAAGCTTCATATATTGAATCCCGATCAATCTGACAGAACGATCTTATGTCATTTCTAAGTTTAGCAATTTTGGATGGAGGGAAATATTTGGATATAAATTTCTGTGAAAGTTCTCCCCATGTTCCAATAGATCCTAGTGCTAACGAATTTTCCCACATCTTATCCTTATCCCTAAGTGAAAAAGGAAAAATTCTAAGTCTAACAGCATCATTTGAAGCTCTGTCATATTTAAAGGTGGCACAGAGTTCTAAAAAACTAGCATAGTGTAAATTAGGATCTTCATTTGGTGTACCACTAAATTGATTATTTTGTACCATTTGGATAATAACAGGCTTAAGCTCAAATGAATTAGCAGCTACATCAGGATTTTGGATAGATAAGTGAATTTCATCTGCTGTAGGATTTGCATAATCTCGTAATGGTCTAGGTTGGTGTTCATTTTCTATTCCTTGATTGATCATGTTGTTTTCCATTGTATCAGAATTTCTAGGTTCTCTTCTCAGTCTTCTAATTTTTCTAATGTGTTCTAATTCTGAATCGTAGGGTACAAGATTTTCAGGTACAAATTTACGCATACAATTTGAAATCAGTACACAGTAAAACAATTAACTAAATATGAAAATAAGTTGCAATTCAAGTAAAACTTTTCTAATAATCTTAATTTTTCCATTACACTAATTATGATTCTTGTTTACTTTCAGGCAACGGCGCCAAAAACTTGACAGCGACTTTATATATGCTTAAAAATACAAGTATTTAATAATGCTGCTAAAAGGTTTAATTCCTCTGCAACGGCACCAAAAACTTAATAACAGTTATATATTTGATAAAGATGTATATATAAAATATTCAATAATGGTAAAGTCACATTTATCAACACAAATATATGTATCGCTCAAGTAATATAAGGCTCTAATGGAGTGTTAGATATCGATCCCACAGGGAGTAATATTAGAGCTACGAACTAAGATTTTAGAAAAGAAAAACTCAATCGCAACAATGGAATTCAAATTGCTTATCCGTCACTAATAGGCAATTGAAATAAATATGTAGTTTTAATAACTCTTAAATAACTAATTATACTAATAAAGTTTTTAATATAATATTCAATATGTAAGAAAGCATCATTCTCCTTATCAAGAAATTATAGTCAATGGATAAAGTGAATCTATTCAAATTGTATTGTGCCAAATAGGAGCATACCTATTCTTTACCCTTTGGTTCAGGCATAAAGAACATTGACTAATCCTACACTTGTTTACTGAATCTGCGGCTAGGCTGGGAGGATACCGACCTCACTTCCGAGCTCCGACGTTCCCCTCGCTCGAGGGCTAACATCTACACTTCAGCACCCAAATGATAGGACCGAATTGGGGATTTTAGTCTATCCACTCCAAAATCTCCAATTCTACATCCGATAATTTTATTTCCCTATTTATTTTCTATGGGCTTTGACCTCCCTGAATCTTGGATGTAACTTCACTTTAGTTGTAAAACTCAATATATTTTAACAAATTAATTGGCCAGATTGAAAGTAAATTAAGATTGAAGTGAAATAATCATCGCAATTTCTTTAACATTTTTATGGCTCAACATATTCCAATCATCATTTCACAAATCTTAAGACAAGGAGAAAGACAGAGAAAACTACTCAAAACTCATGGGGAAGTCGCAACAAAACTCAGAAATCATATATAAAAGCAAATTCATACAAACTACGACAAGTAAATAACACTTATCTCTAATTTCTCCCCAAGAAANTAATCTAAAACAATGAAATACACAAGAAAGATAAATTTATCAACTTTTACTAACACATCTTCTATAACTCCCTTAAGATATGTAACTTATAAATTTGTCCACTTTTACTAACACATCTTCTATAACTCCCTTAGGATATGTAACTGAACGATTTGCTAACTGAAGAGTTACAGAAGTAGGTGAGACTTCTCCTAATCCTAATCATTTGAAAATTGATACGCTAACTGAAGAGTTATAGAAGTAGGTGAGACTTCTCCTAATCCTAATTTTTTGAAAATTGATTCTAACTGAAGAGTTAAAGAAGTAGGTGAGACTTCTCCTAATCCTAATCTTTTGAAAATTGATCTAACTTGTAGAGTTACAGAAGAAGGTGAGACTTCTCCTAATCCTAATCTTTTAAAAATTGATAGAGGCATAAGATTAATGTTGGATTCCTCTAATCTTTTAAAAATTGATAGAGGCATAAGATTAATGCTGGCTCCCAAATCACATAAAGCTCTTCCATAAAATATTTCACCAATAGCACATGGTATAGTGAAACTGCCAGGATCTTTTAATTTCTTAGGAAGCTTTTTCTGAAAAATTGCACTACACTCTTCGCTAAGTGCAACAATTTCATTATCCGTGAACCTCCTTTTCTTGTTCAGAATATCTTTTATAAACTTCAAATAATTGGGCATTTGCTCTAAAGCTTATACAAAGGGAATATTTATTGTTAACTTCTTAAGAATTTCTAAAAATTTGAAAAATTATTTGTTCAGTTTGTGTTGCTTCAATCTTTGAGGAAACGATGGTGAAGGTTTCTCCACAATAATTTTCATTGGTGTAAATTGATACTCTAAATATGGGTACTCATGATCCTTTTCTTTTTCGGTATCCACTTTCTTTGTTTCAGTTTCTGTTTCTTTTTGCACCCTTATTTTTAATTCTTTTCCACTTCATAACTGTATTGCTTTAATTTGTTCTTTTCCTTGATCTTTAGGATTT